>JASJOG010000077.1:1275000-1537482 GCA_030142905.1 Heliopora coerulea | reverse complement strand
CTCTAACCATTGAGCTACCGAGACTCAGATGGTGAGCTAAGTTGCAAATTCGATATATATATACACGACCTAAGCGGAAGTCACTATATATTGATAATGATTGAAGCAGTTTGATGTTTAGGAAACATGAGAGCTTGGATATATTGAAGTAGATGAACGATCTTAAAGCTCGATACTCAGAAAACGATATCTGAGCCCCAGACGGGGATCGAAACCGCAACCTTCTGATGACCGGTTAGACGCTCTAACCATTGAGCTACCGAGACTCAGATGGCGAGCTAATTTGCCAATTCGATATATATATATGAACGACCTAAGCGGAAGTCACTATATATTGATAATGATTGAAGCAGTTTGATGTTTAGGAAACATGAGAGCTTGGATATATTGAAGTAGATGAACGATCTTCAAGCTCGATACTCAGAAAACGATATCTGAGCCCCAGACGGGGATCGAACCCGCAACCTTCTGATGCCCGGTTAGACGCTCTAACCATTGAGCTACCGAGACTCAGATGCCGAGCTATGTTGCAAATTCGATATATATATGCACGACCTAAGCGGAAGTCACTATATATAGATAATGATTGAAGCAGTTTGATGTTTAGGAAACATGAGAGCTTTGATATATTGAAGTAGATGAACGATCTTCAAGCTCGATACTCAGAAAACGATATCTGAGTTCCAGACGGGGATCGAACCCGCAACCTTCTGATGACAGGTTAGACGCTCTAATTATTGAGCTACCGAGACTTAGATGGCAGCTAAGTTGCAAATTCGATATATATATGCACGACCTAGGCGGAAGTCACTATATATTGATAATGATTGAAGCAATTTGATGTTTAGGAAACATGAGAGCTTGGATATATTGAAGTAGATGAACGATCTTCAAGCTCGATACTCAGAAAACGATATCTTAGACCCAGACGGGGATCGAACCCGCAACCTTCTGATGACCGGTTAGACGCTCTAATTATTGAGCTACCGAGACTTAGATGAGAGCTAAGTTGCAATTTCGATAAATATATGACGACCTAAGTGGAAGTCACTATATATTGATAATGATTGAAGCAGTTTGATGTTTAGGAAACATGAGAGCTTGGATATATTGAAGTAGATGAACGATCTTCAAGCTCGATACTCAGAAAACGATATCTGAGACCCAGACGGGGATCGAACCCGCAACCTTCTGATGACCGGTTAGACGCTCTAACCATTGAGCTACCGAGACTCAGATGGCGATCTAAGTTGCAAATTCGATATATATATATGCACGACCTAAGCGGAAGTCACTATATATTGATAATGATTGAAGCAGTTTGATGTTTAGGAAACATGAGAGCTTGGATATATTGAAGTAGATGAACGATCTTCAAGCTCGATACTCAGAAAACGATATCTGAGCACCAGACGGGGATCGAAACCGCAACCTTCTGTTGACCGGTTAGACGCTCTAACCATTGAGCTACCGAGACTCAGATGGCGAGCTAAGTTGCAAATTCGATATATATATATGCACGACCTAAGCGGAAGTCACTATATATTGATAATGATTGAAGCAGTTTGATGTTTAGGAAACATGAGAGCTTGGATATATTGAAGTAGATGAACGATCTTCAAGCTCGATACTCAGAAAACGATATCTGAGCCCCAGACGGGGATCGAAACCGCAACCTTCAGATGATCGGTTAGACGCTCTAACCATTGAGCTACAGAGACTCAGATGGCGAGCTAAGTTGCAAATTCGATATATATATGCACGACCTAAGCGGAAGTCACTATATATTGATAATGATTGAAGCAGTTTGATGTTTAGGAAACATGAGAGCTTGGATATATTGAAGTAGATGAACGATCTTCAAGCTCGATACTCAGAAAACGATATCTGAGCCCAAGACGGGGATCGAACCCGCAACCTTCTGATGACCGGTTAGACGCTATAATTATTGAGCTATCGAGACTCAGATGGCGAGCTAAGTTGCAAATTCGATATATATATATGCACGACCTAAGCGGAAGTCACTATATATTGATAATGATTGAAGCAGTTTGATGTTTAGGAAACATGAGAGCTTGGATATATTGAAGTAGATGAACGATCTTCAAGCTCGATACTCAGAAAACGATATCTGAGCCCCAGACGGGGATCGAAACCGCAACCTTCTGATGACCGGTTAGACGCTCTAATCATTGAGCTACCGTGACTCAGATGGCAAGCTTAGTTGCAAATTCGATATATATATGCACGACCTAAGCGGAAGTCACAATATATTGATAATGATTCAAGCAGTTTTATGTTTAGGAAACAGAGAGCTTGGATATATTGAAGTAGATGAACGATCTTCAAGCTCGATACTCAGAAAACGATATCTGAGCCCCAGACGGGGATCGAAACCGCAACCTTCTGATGACCGGTTACACGCTCTAACCATTGAGCTACCGAGACTCAGATGGCGAGCTAAGTTGCAAATTCGATATATATATATGCACGACCTAAGCGGAAGTCACTATATATTGATAATGATTAAAGCAGTTTGATGTTTAGGAAACATGATAGCTTGGATATATTGAAGTAGATGAACGATCTTAAAGCTCGATACTCAAAAAACGATATCTGAGTTCCAGACGGGGATCGAACCCGCAACCTTCTGATGAACCGTTAGACGCTCTAAGTATTGAGCTACCGAGACTCAAATGGCGAGCTAAGTTGCAAATTCGATATATATATATGAACGACCTAAGCGGAAGTCACTATATATTGATAATGATTGAAGCAGTTTGATGTTTAGGAAACATGAGAGCTTGGATATATTGAAGTAGATGAACGATCTTCAAGCTCGATACTCAGAAAACGATATCTGAGCCCCAGACGGGGATCGAAACCGCAACCTTCAGATGATCGGTTAGACGCTCTAACCATTGAGCTACCGAGACTGAGATGGAAGCTAAGTTGCAAATTCGATATATATATGCACGACCTAAGCGGAAGTCACTATATATTGATAATGATTGAAGCAGTTTGATGTTTAGGAAACATGAGAGCTTGGATATATTGAAGTAGATGAACGATCTTCAAGCTCGATACTCAGAAAACGATATCTGAGCCCCAGACGGGGATCGAACCCGCAACTTCTGATGACCGGTTAGAAGCTCTAACCATTGAGCTACCGAGACTGAGATGGGAGCTAAGTTGCAAATTCGATATATATATGCACGACCTAAGCGGAAGTCACTATATATTGATAATGATTGAAGCAGTTTGATGTTTAGGAAACATGAGAGCTTGGATATATTGAAGTAGATGAACGATCTTCAAGCTCGATACTCAGAAAACGATATCTGAGCCCAAGACGGGGATCGAACCCGCAACCTTCTGATGACCGGTTAGACGCTATAATTATTGAGCTATCGAGACTCAGATGGCGAGCTAAGTTGCAAATTCGATATATATATATGCACGACCTAAGCGGAAGTCACTATATATTGATAATGATTGAAGCAGTTTGATGTTTAGGAAACATGAGAGCTTGGATATATTGAAGTAGATGAACGATCTTCAAGCTCGATACTCAGTAAACGATATCTGAGCCCCAGACGGGGATCGAAACCGCAACCTTCTGATGACCGGTTAGACGCTCTAATCATTGAGCTACCGTGACTCAGATGGCAAGCTTAGTTGCAAATTCGATATATATATGCACGACCTAAGCGGAAGTCACAATATATTGATAATGATTCAAGCAGTTTTATGTTTAGGAAACAGAGAGCTTGGATATATTGAAGTAGATGAACGATCTTCAAGCTCGATACTCAGAAAACGATATCTGAGCCCCAGACGGGGATCGAAACCGCAACCTTCTGATGACCGGTTACACGCTCTAACCATTGAGCTACCGAGACTCAGATGGCGAGCTAAGTTGCAAATTCGATATATATATATGCACGACCTAAGCGGAAGTCACTATATATTGATAATGATTGAAGCAGTTTGATGTTTAGGAAACATGATAGCTTGGATATATTGAAGTAGATGAACGATCTTAAAGCTCGATACTCAAAAAACGATATCTGAGTTCCAGACGGAGATCGAATCCGCAACCTTCTGATGAACCGTTAGACGCTCTAATTATTGAGCTACCGAGACTCAGATGGCGAGCTAAGTTGCAAATTCGATATATATATATGAACGACCTAAGCGGAAGTCACTATATATTGATAATGATTGAAGCAGTTTGATGTTTAGGAAACATGAGAGCTTGGATATATTGATGTAGATGAACGTTCTTCAACCTCGATACTCAGAAAACGATATCTGAGCCCCAGACGGGGATCGAACCCGCAACCTTCTGATGACCGGTTAGACGCTCTAACCATTGAGCTACCGAGACTCAGATGGCGAGCTAAGTTGAAAATTCGATATGTATATGCACCACCTAAGCGGAAGTCACTATATATAGATAATGATTGAAGCAGTTTGATGTTTAGGAAACATGATAGCTTGGATATATTGAAGTAGATGAACGATCTTCAAGCTCGATACTCAGAGAACGATATCTGAGTTCCAGACGTGGATCGAACCCGCAACCTTCTGATGACCGGTTAGACGCTCTAATTATTGAGCTACCGAGACTCAGATGGCAAGCTAAGTTGCAAATTCGATATATATATGCACGACCTAAGCGGAAGTCACTATATATTGATAATGATTGAAGCAGTTTGATGTTTAGGAAACATGAGAGCTTGGATATATTGAAGTAGATGAACGATCTTCAAGCTCGATATTCAGAAAACGATATCTTAGACCCAGACGGGGATCGAACCCGCAACCTTCTGATGACCGGTTAAACGCTCTAATTATTGAGCTACCGAGACTTAGATGAGAGCTAAGTTGCAAATTCGATAAATATATGACGACCTAAGTGGAAGTCACTATATATTGATAATGATTGAAGCAGTTTGATGTTTAGGAAACATGAGAGCTTGGATATATTGAAGTAGATGAACGATCTTCAAGCTCGATACTCAGAAAACGATATCTGAGCACCAGACGGGGATCGAAACCGCAACCTTCTGATGACCGGTTAGACGCTCTAATCATTGAGCTACCGAGACTCAGATGGCGAGCTAAGTTGCAAATTCGATATATATATATGCACGACCTAAGCGGAAGTCACTATATATTGATAATGATTGAAGCAGTTTGATGTTTAGGAAACATGAGAGCTTGGATATATTGAAGTAGATGAACGATCTTCAAGCTCGATACTCAGAAAACGATATCTGAGCCCCAGACGGGGATCGAAACCGCAACCTTCTGATGACCGGTTAGACGCTCTAACCATTGAGCTACCGAGACTCAGATGGCGAGCTAAGTTGCAAATTCGATATATATATATGCACGACCTAAGCGGAAGTCACTATATATTGATAATGATTGAAGGAGTTTGATGTTTAGGAAACATGAGAGCTTGGATATATTGAAGTAGATGAACGATCTTCAACCTCGATACTCAGAAAACGATATCTGAGCACCAGACGGGGATCGAACCCGCAACCTTCTGATCACCGGTTAGACGCTCTAACCATTGAGCTACCGAGACTCAGATGGCGAGCTAAGTTGCAAATTCGATATGTATATGCACCACCTAAGCGGGAGTCACTATATATAGATAATGATTGAAGCAGTTTGATGTTTAGGAAACATGATAGCTTGGATATATTGAAGTAGATGAACGATCTTCAAGCTCGATACTCAGAGAACGATATCTGAGTTCCAGACGTGGATCGAACCCGCAACCTTCTGATGACCGGTTAGACGCTCTAATTATTGAGCTACCGAGACTCAGATGGCGAGCTAAGTTGCAAATTCGATATATATATATGAACGACCTAAGCGGAAGTCACTATATATTGATAATGATTGAAGCAGTTTGATGTTTAGGAAACATGAGAGCTTGGATATATTGAAGTAGATGAACGATCTTCAAGCTCGATACTCAGAAAACGATATCTGAGCACCAGACGGGGATCGAACCCGCAACCTTCTGATGACCGGTTAGACGCTCTAACCATTGAGCTACCGAGACTCAGATGCCGAGCTAAGTTGCAAATTCGATATATATATGCACGACCTAAGCGGAAGTCACTATATATAGATAATGATTGAAGCAGTTTGATGTTTAGGAAACATGAGAGCTTTGATATATTGAAGTAGATGAACGATCTTCAAGCTCGATACTCAGAAAACGATATCTGAGTTCCAGACGGGGATCGAACCCGCAACCTTCTGTTGACAGGTTAGACGCTCTAATTATTGAGCTACCGAGACTTAGATGGGAGCTAAGTTGCAAATTCGATATATATATGCACGACCTAAGCGGAAGTCACTATATATTGATAATGATTGAAGCAGTTTGATGTTTAGGAAACATGAGAGCTTGGATATATTGAAGTAGATGAACGATCTTCAAGCTCGATACTCAGAAAACGATATCTGAGCCCAAGACGGGGATCGAACCCGCAACCTTCTGATGACCGGTTAGACGCTATAATTATTGAGCTATCGAGACTCAGATGGCGAGCTAAGTTGCAAATTCGATATATATATATGCACGACCTAAGCGGAAGTCACTATATATTGATAATGATTGAAGCAGTTTGATGTTTAGGAAACATGAGAGCTTGGATATATTGAAGTAGATGAACGATCTTCAAGCTCGATACTCAGAAAACGATATCTGAGCCCAAGACGGGTATCGAACCCGCAACCTTCTGATGTCCGGTTAGACGCTCTAATTATTGAGCTACCGTGACTCAGATGGCAAACTTAGTTGCAAATTCGATATATATATGCACGACCTAAGCGGAAGTCACAATATATTGATAATGATTCAAGCAGTTTTATGTTTAGGAAACAGAGAGCTTGGATATATTGAAGTAGATGAACGATCTTCAAGCTCGATACTCAGAAAACGATATCTGAGCCCCAGACGGGGATCGAAACCGCAACCTTCTGATGACCGGTTACACGCTCTAACCATTGAGCTACCGAGACTCAGATAGCGAGCTAAGTTGCAAATTCGATATATATATATGCACGACCTAAGCGGAAGTCACTATATATTGATAATGATTGAAGCAGTTTGATGTTTAGGAAACATGATAGCTTGGATATATTGAAGTAGATGAACGATCTTAAAGCTCGATACTCAAAAAACGATATCTGAGTTCCAGACGGGGATCGAACCCGAAACCTTCTGATGACCGGTTAGACGCTCTAATTATTGAGCTACCGAGACTCAGATGGCGAGCTAAGTTGCAAATTCGATATATATATATGAACGACCTAAGCGGAAGTCACTATATATTGATAATGATTGAAGCAGTTTGATGTTTAGGAAACATGAGAGCTTGGATATATTGAAGTAGATGAACGTTCTTCAACCTCGATACTCAGAAAACGATATCTGAGCCCCAGACGGGGTTCGAACCCGCAACCTTCTGATGACCGGTTAGACGCTCTAACCATTGAGCTACCGAGACTCAGATGGCGAGCTAAGTTGAAAATTCGATATGTATATGCACCACCTAAGCGGAAGTCACTATATATAGATAATGATTGAAGCAGTTTGATGTTTAGGAAACATGATAGCTTGGATATATTGAAGTAGATGAACGATCTTCAAGCTCGATACTCAGAGAACGATATCTGAGTTCCAGACGTGGATCGAACCCGCAACCTTCTGATGACCGGTTAGACGCTCTAATTATTGAGCTACCGAGACTCAGATGGCGAGCTAAGTTGCAAATTCGATATATATATATGAACGACCTAAGCGGAAGTCACTATATATTGATAATGATTGAAGCAGTTTGATGTTTAGGAAACATGAGAGCTTGGATATATTGAAGTAGATGAACGATCTTCAAGCTCGATACTCAGAAAATGATATCTGAGCCCTAGACGGGGAACAAACCCGCAACCTTCTGATGACCGGTTAGACGCTCTAACCATTGAGCTACCGAGACTCAGATGGCGAGCTAAGTTGCAAAATCGATATATATATGCACGACCTAAGCGGAAGTCACTATATATTGATAATGATTGAAGTAGTTTGATGTTTAGGAAACATGAGAGCTTGGATATATTGAAGTAGATGAACGATCTTCAAGCTCAATACTCAGAAAATGTTATCTGACCCCCAGACAGGGATCGAACCCGCAACCTTCTGATGACCGGTTAGACGGTCTAACCATTGAGCTACCGAGACTGAGATTGCGAGCTAAGTTACAAATTCGATATATATATGCACGACCTAAGCGGAAATCTTCAAACTCGTCGAGATAATACGATTAGTGAAACGAACAGTGAGACAGTTGTAACTTAAGTTAGTTGAATTGGTCGAATGTTTGCCAAAAAAAGTCAATCGGTTTAAAATGATCTTATTGGGTCAGAGATGAGAATAAAAGCATGAGTTGATTGATTCGAGCTGTACTTGCGAAAATATGGCAATGTTTAGAAATTGGACAATAAAGCCTTATATACGCCTAAAAGCAAAAAGTAAGCTAAGAATTGGTTGAACAACAAATAGGTGTAGGAAACTTTCCAAATACTTCTAAGTTATTATCATCCACCCAAAAATCATGAAACAAATCGATTTTCGTCGATTCGACGACTTGCTGTTAAAATGTCTCCAAGTAATCATAAACGCTTCATCTCGTCGAGATAATACGATTAGTGAAACGAACTGTGAAACAGTTGTGGCTTAAGTTAGTTGCATTGGTCGTATGTTTGCCAAAACTCGTCAATCGGTTTGAAATGATCATTTCTGGTCAGAGAAGAGAATAAAAGCATTAGTTGTTTGATTGGAGCAGTATTTGCGAAAAAATGGCAATGTTTAGAAATTGGACAATTAAGCCATAAATAAGCCTAAAAGTCAAAAGAAAGCTTCGAAATGGTTAAACACCAAATAGGTGTAGGAAACTTTCCAAATACTTCTAAATTGTTCTCCTCCACCCAAACATCATGAAACAAATCGATTTTCGTCGATTCGACGACTTGCGTTGAAAGTTTCTTCAACTTTATAGAAACGCTTTATCTCGTCGAGATAAGACGATTAGTGAAACGAAAAGTGAGACAATTGTGGCATAAGTTAGTTGCATTGGTCGAATGTTTGCCAAAACTCGTCAATCGGTTTAAAATTATCTTTTTGGGTCAGAGAAAAGAATAAAAGCATTAGTTGATTGTTTAGAGCAGTACTTGAGAAAATATGGCAATGTTTAAAAATTGGACAATAAAGCCTTATATACGCCTAAAAGCAAAAAGTAAGCTAAGAATTGATTGAACAACAAATAGGTGTAGGAAACTTTCCAAATACTTCTAAATTGTTATCATCCACCCAAACATCATGAAACAAATCGATTTTCGTCGATTCGACGACTTGCTGTTAAAATGTCTCCAAGTAATCATAAACGCTTCATCTCGTCGAGATAATACGATTAGTGAAACGAACTGTGAAACAGTTGTGGCTTAAGTTAGTTGCATTGGTCGTATGTTTGCCAAAACTCGTCAATTGGTTTAAAATGATCATTTCTGGTCAGAGAAGAGAATAAAAGCATTAGTTGTTTGATTGGAGCAGTATTTGCGAAAAAATGGCAATGTTTAGAAATTGGACAATTAAGCCATATATACGCCTAAAAGCCTAAAGTATGCTTAGAATTGGTTAAACACCAAATAGGTGTATGAAACTTTCCAAATACTTCTAAATTGTTCTCCTCCACCCAAACATCATGAAACAAATCGATTTTCGTCGATTCGACGACTTGCTGTGAAAATTTCTCCAACTTTATAGAAACGCTTTATCTCGTTGAAATAAGACGATTAGTGAAACGAACAGTGAAACACGTGTGGCTTAAGTTATTTGCTTTGGTCGATTGTTTGCCAAAACTCGTCAATCGGTTTAAAATGATCTTTTCTGGTCAGAGAAGAGAATAAAAGTTTTAGTTGATTTATTCGAGAAGTACTTGCGAAAATATGGCAATGTTTAGAAATTAGTCAATTAACCTTATATACGCCTAAAAGCCAAAACTATGCTTAGAATTGGTTAAACACCAAATAGGTGTAGGAAACTTTCCAAATACTTCTAAATTGTTCTCCTCCACCCAAACATCATGAAACAAATCGATTTTCGTCGATTCGACGACTTGCTGTTAAAATGTCTCCAAGTAATCATAAACGCTTCATCTCGTCGAGATAATACGATTAGTGAAACGAACTGTGAAACAGTTGTGGCTTAAGTTAGTTGCATTGGTCGTATGTTTGCCAAAACTCGTCAATCGGTTTGAAATGATCATTTCTGGTCAGAGAAGAGAATAAAAGCATTAGTTGTTTGATTGGAGCAGTATTTGCGAAAAAATGGCAATGTTTAGAAATTGGACAATTAAGCCATATATACGCCTAAAAGCCTAAAGTATGCTTAGAATTGGTTAAACACCAAATAGGTGTAGGAAACTTTCCAAATACTTCTAAATTGTTCTCCTCCACCCAAACATCATGAAACAAATCGATTTTCGTCGATTCGACGACTTGCTGTGAAAATTTCTCCAACTTTATAGAAACGCTTTATCTCGTTGAAATAAGACGATTAGTGAAACGAACAGTGAAACACGTGTGGCTTAAGTTATTTGCTTTGGTCGATTGTTTGCCAAAACTCGTCAATCGGTTTAAAATGATCTTTTCTGGTCAGAGAAGAGAATAAAAGTTTTAGTTGATTTATTCGAGAAGTACTTGCGAAAATATGGCAATGTTTAGAAATTAGTCAATTAACCTTATATACGCCTAAAAGCCAAAACTATGCTTAGAATTGGTTAAACACCAAATAGGTGTAGGAAACTTTCCAAATACTTCTAAATTGTTCTCCTCCACCCAAACATCATGAAACAAATCGATTTTCGTCGATTCGACGACTTGCTGTTAAAATGTCTCCAAGTAATCATAAACGCTTCATCTCGTCGAGATAATACGATTAGTGAAACGAACTGTGAAACAGTTGTGGCTTAAGTTAGTTGCATTGGTCGTATGTTTGCCAAAACTCGTCAATCGGTTTGAAATGATCATTTCTGGTCAGAGAAGAGAATAAAAGCATTAGTTGTTTGATTGGAGCAGTATTTGCGAAAAAATGGCAATGTTTAGAAATTGGACAATTAAGCCATATATACGCCTAAAAGCCTAAAGTATGCTTAGAATTGGTTAAACACCAAATAGGTGTATGAAACTTTCCAAATACTTCTAAATTGTTCTCCTCCACCCAAACATCATGAAACAAATCGATTTTCGTCGATTCGACGACTTGCTGTGAAAATTTCTCCAACTTTATAGAAACGCTTTATCTCGTTGAAATAAGACGATTAGTGAAACGAACAGTGAAACACGTGTGGCTTAAGTTATTTGCTTTGGTCGATTGTTTGCCAAAACTCGTCAATCGGTTTAAAATGATCTTTTCTGGTCAGAGAAGAGAATAAAAGTTTTAGTTGATTTATTCGAGAAGTACTTGCGAAAATATGGCAATGTTTAGAAATTAGTCAATTAACCTTATATACGCCTAAAAGCCAAAACTATGCTTAGAATTGGTTAAACACCAAATAGGTGTAGGAAACTTTCCAAATACTTCTAAATTGTTCTCCTCCACCCAAACATCATGAAACAAATCGATTTTCGTTGAATTGACGATTTGCTGTGAAAATTTCTCCAACTCGTCAAAAACGCTTTATCTCGTCGAGATAAGACGATTCTTGAAACGAACTGTGAAACAGTTGTGGCTTAAGTTAGTGGCATTTGTCGAATGTTTGCCAAAACTCGTCAATCGGTGTAAAATGATCTTTTCGGGTCAGAGAAGAGAATAAAAGCATTAGTTGATTGATTCGAGAAGTACTTGCGAAAATATGGCAATGTTTAAAAATTGGACAATTAAGCCTTATACACGCCTAAAAGCCAGAAGTATGCCTAGAATTGGTTAAACACCAAATAGATGTAGGAAACTTTCCAAATACTTCTAAATTGTTCTCCTCCACCCAAACATCATGAAACAAATCGATTTTCGTCGAATTGACGATTTGCTGTGAAAATTTCTCCAACTCGTCAAAAACGCTTTATCTCGTCGAGATAAGGCGATTACTGATACGAACTGTGAAACAGTTGTGGGTTAAGTTTGTTGCATTTGTCGAATGTTTGCCAAAACTCGTCAATCGGTGTAAAATGATCTTTTCGGATCAGAGAAGAGAATAAAATCATTAGTTAATTGATTCGACCAGTACTTGCGAATATATGGCAATGTTTAGAAATTGGACAATTAAGCCTTTTATACGCCTAAAAGCGAGAAATATGCTTAGATTTTGTTGAACACCAAATATTTGTAGGAAACTTTCCAAATACTTCAAAATTGTTCTCCTCCACCCAAACATCATGAAACAAATCGATTTTCGTCGATTCGACGTCTTGATGTAAAAATTTCTCCAACTTTATAAAAACGCTTTATCTCGTCGAGATAAACGATTACTGATACGAACTGTGAAACAGTTGTGGCTTAAGTTTGTTGCATTAGTTGAATATTTGCCAAAACTCGTCAATCGGTGGAAAATGATATTTTCGGGTCAGAGAAGAGAATAAAATCATTAGTTAATTGATTCGAGCAGTACTTGCGAAAATATGACAATGTTTAGAAATTGGACAATTAAGCCTTATATACGCCTAAAAGCCAGAAGTATGCTTAGAATTGGTTGAACACCAAATAGGTGTAGGAAACTTTCCAAATACTTCTAAATTGTTCTCCTCCACCCAAACATCATGAAACAAATCGATTTTCGTCGATTCGGCGACTTGCTGTAAAAATTTCTCCAAGTCGTCAAATACGCTTTATGTCGTCGAGATAAGACGATTAGTGAAACGTACAGTGAGACAGTTGTGGCTTAAGTTAGTGGCATTGGTCGAATGTTTGGCAAAACTCGTCAATCGGTTTAAAATGATCTTTTCGGGTCATAGAAGAAAATAAAATCATTAGTTGATTTATTCGAGCAGTACTTGCGAAAATATGGCAATGTTTAGAAATTGGACAATTAAGCCTTATATACGCCTAAAAGCCAGAAGTATGCTTAGAAATGGTTGAACACCAAATAGGTGTAGGAAATTTTCCAAATACTTCTAAATTGTTCTCCTCCACCCAAACATCATGAAACAAATCGATTTTCGTCGATTCGACTACTTGCGGTGAAAATTTCTCCAACTCGTCAAAAACGATTTATCTCGTCGAGATAAGACGATTTGTGAAACAAACGCTGAAACTACTGTGGTTCAGTTAAGTAGCTTTTTTCGGACGTTTTCCATAACTCGCCTAGCTTACAAAATGATCTTTTCTTGAAGAAAAAGAAAATAAAAGTGCTGGTTCATTGATTGGAGAATTTTTTCAGAAAATTTTGCAATGTTTAGAAATTGTCCTAAGAAGGCTTATATCGCTTCAGGCCATATGTATGGTTAGAATTTGGCCAAAACCAAATAGGTGTGCCATTCTTTCTTAATGCTTCTAAAATTATCTTTTCCACCCAAACATTATAGAAGAAGTCGAATTTCGTCGATTGTAACCGCTTTCTCTCGTCGAGATAAGACGATTAGTGAAACGAACGCTGAAACTACTGTGGTTCAAGTAAGTAACTTTTGTCTAAAGTTTACGAAAGCTCGCGAATGTTTACAAAATGATCTCTTCCGGACTGGGAAGAGAATAAAAGTTCTAGTTCATTAATTGGAGAAGTTTTTAAGAAAATATGGCAATGTTTAAAAATTGGCCTCTTAAGCCTTATACCGCTAGAAGCCATAAGTATGGTTAGAATTGGGTCAAAACCAAATAGGTGTTCCAAACTATCCGAATGCTTCTAAATGTTCTTTTCCACCCAAACATCTTAAAACAAATCGAATTTCGTCGATTCCACGAGTTGCAGTGAAAATTTCTCAAACTCGTCAAAAATGCTTTATCTCACCGAGATGAGACGATTATTGAAACGGACGGTGAAACTGCTAGGGTTGCAGTTAGTAGCTTTTGTCAAAAGTTAGCATAAGCTCACCTGTGATTTTAAAATGATTTATTAAGGTCAGAGAAGAGAATAAAGGGATTAGTTGATTGATTTGAGCAGTATTTTAGAAAATATACCGCTGTTTAGAAATTGGCCTCTCTAGCCCTACACGCCTAAAAGCCATAAGTATGCTTAGAATTGAGTCGACACCAAAAAGGTGTGCCAAACCTTCCCAAAGCTTCTAAAACGATCTCTTCCACTTAAACATAATAAAACAAATTGAATTTCGTCGATTACACCATTTGAAGCGAAAATGTTTCAAACTCGTCAAAAATGCTTTATCTCGCCGAGAAATGACGATTATTGAAACGAACGGTGAAACTGTTGTGGTTGCAGTGAGTAGGTTTTGTCAAAAGTTTGCCAAAGTTCACAAATGACTCCAAAATCAATTATTCGAGTCAGAGAAGAGAATAAAAGCATTAGTTCATTGGTTGTTGCTGTATTTCAGAAAATATCCCACTATTTAAAAATTGGTCTCTTACGCCTTGTACGCCTTAAAACCATAAGTAAGGTTAGAATTAGATGAAAGCCGAATAGGTGTGCTAAAATTTCCCGAAGCTTCTAAAATGATTTTTTCCACCCAAACATAATAAAACAAATCGAATTTCGACGATTGTAGAAGTTGCTATTGAAATTTTTCAAAGTCGTATAAAAACGCTCTCTCTCGTCGAGATAAGACGATTTGTGAAATGAACGCTGAAACTATTGTGGTTCAAGTAAGTAACTTTTTTCGAAAGTTTACCAAAGCTCGCTAATGCTTCTAAAATGATCTCTTCCAGAAGGGGAAGAGAATAAAAGTATTAGTTCATTAATTGAAGAAGTTTTTCAGAGAATATGACAATGTTTAAAAATTGGCATCTTAAGCCTGATACGCCTAAAAGACATAAGTATGGTTAGAATTATATGAAAACCAAATAGGTGTGCTAAACTTTCCTAATGCTTCTAAAATGATCTTTTCCACCCAAACATCATAAAACAAATGGAATTTCCTCGATTGTAGATGTTGCAGTGAAAATTTTTCAAACTCGTCAAAAATTCTTTAATCTCACCCAGATAAAACGATTATTGAAACAAACGGTGAAACTGCTGTGGTTGCAGTGAGCAGCTTTTGTGAGAAGTTTCCCAAAGCTCACCAATAATTCTAAAATAATTTATTCGACTCAAGGAAGAGAATAAAAGCATTAGTTCATTGGTTGTAGCAGTATTTCAGAAAAACATGCCACTGTTTAGAAATTGGCCTCTTACACCTTATACGCCTAGAAGCCATAAGTATGCTTAGAATTGAGTCGAAACCAAAAAGGTGTGCCAAACCTTCCCAAACCTTCCAAAATGTTCTTTTCCACACTAACATAATAAAACAAATCGAATTTCGTCGGTTCCACAAGTTCCTGTGAAAATTTTTCAAACTCGTCAAAAACGCTTTATCTCCACGAGATAAGACGATTAGTGAAACGAACGGTGAAAGTACTGTGGATGCAGCGAGTAGCTTTTCCAAAAGTTTCCCAAAGCTCGCGAATGCTTCTAAAATGATCTATTCGGGTCGGGGAAGAGAATAAATGCATTAGTTCATTGATTGGAGAAGCATTTCAGAAAATATGGCAATGTTTAGAAATTGACCTCTTAAGCCTTATACGCCAAAAAGCCATAAGTATGGTTAGAATTGGTTAAAAAACGAATAAGTATGCCAAACTTTCCCAATGTTTCTAAAATGTTCTTTTCCACACAAACATCATAAAACAAATCGAATTTCGTCGATTCGAAACGTTGCTGTGAAAATTTTTCAAAACCGTCAAAAACGCTTCATCTCCACGAGATAAGACGATTATTGAAACGAACGGTGAAACTGCTGTTGTTTCAGTGAGTAGCTTTTCTCAAAAGCTTCCCAAAGCTCGCCAATACTTCTAAAATTATCTATTCGAGTCAGAAAATAAAGTAAAGGCATTAGTTCATTGATTGGAGCAGTATTTAAGAAAATATGACATCGTTTAGAAATTGGCCTCCTAAACTTTATACGCCTAAAAGCCATAAGTATGGTTAGAATTGGATAAAAACCAAATAGGGGTGCAAAACTTTCCCAATGCTTCTAAAATGTCCTTTTCCACCCAAACATCATAAAACAGATCGAATTTCGTCGATTCAAACAGGTGCTGTGAAAATTTTTCAAACTCGTCAAAAACGCTTTATCTCGTCGTGATAAGACGATTAGTGAACGAACAGAGAAACTACTTTGGTTCCAGTGAGCAGCTTTTGTCAAAAGTTTACCAAACCTTGACAATGGTTCTAAAATTATCTATTCGGGTCGGAGAAACCAAGAAAAGCATTAGTTTATTGATTGGAGTATTATTTAAAAAAATATGGCAATGTTTAGAAATTCGCCTCTTAAGCCTTCTACGCCTAAAACCCATAACAATGGTTAGAATTGTGTCAAAACCAAATAGGTTTACCAAACTTTCTCAATGCTCTTAAAATATCCTTTTCCACCCAAACATCATAAAACAAATCATCAAACTCGTCAAAAGCGCTTTATCTCGTCGAGATAAAACGATTACTGAACGAACAGAGAAACTCCTGTAGTTGTAGTGAGTATCTTTTGTCGAAAGTTTGCCAAAGCTGGCCAACGGTTCTAAAATGATCTATTCCCGTCAGAGAAGAAAATAAAAGCATTACTTAATTGATTGCAGCAGTATTTCAGAAAATATGGCAATGTTTATCAATTGCCTTCTAAAGGCTTCTACGCCATAACACCATAAGAATGGATAGAATTGGGTCAAAACTAAGTAGGTGTGCTAAACTTTCCCAATGCTTCTAAAATTTTCTTCTCCACCCAAACATCATAAAATAAATCGAGTTTTGTCGACTCGACGAGTTGCTGTGAAAATTTATCAAACACGTCAAAAAAGCTTTATCTTGTCGAGATAAGACGATTAGTGAAACCAACAGTGAAACTGCTGTGGTTGCAGTTTGTTGCTCTTCTCGAAAGTTTGCCAAAACTCGCCGGAAGTTCAAAAATTATCTTTCTGGGTCAGAAAATAGAATAAAACCTTTAGTTTATTGATTAGAGCAGTATTTAAGAAAATATGGCAATGTTTAGAAATTGGACTATTAAGCCTTATACGCCTAAAATCCATAGGTATAGTTAGAATTGGGTCAAAATCAAATAGGTGTGTAAACTTTTCCAACGCTTCCGAAATGTTCTTTTCCTGCCAAACATTATACAACAATTCGAGTTTTGTCGATTTGACGAGTTGCTGTAAAATTTTTTCAAACTCCTCAAAAATGCTTTATCTTGTCGAGATAAGACGATCATTTATACATACATACATACATACATACATACATACATACATACATACATACATACATACATCGCTTTTATTTAAATATGCTAGCCTCTCACAACTTTGTTTTTTAAAAACTAAGCTGATTTACAGGAGGGGCGTGATACCTTACAAATACAAATTAACTAATACTTAACTACTACCACTACATACTTATAGAAGCCGATCCAAATAGTTAAAAAAAATCTATATAAATTATAAACAACTAAAATTACAAACTGTATATTTACTATATTCAAGTCAACATGGCTCATGAGAAAGGCAGGTCCGCAATGCTACGTTTGAATTGATGAAGCGAAGTCGCTTTTTTAGCCTCGAGCCTCGAGTGGAAGATTAGTCCATAACATTGAGCCACTATATCTAAAGTTTCGCTTAAGAAAATTATTTTTCGGCTTTGGAGGTGCTAGATCAGTTTCAAGATTACGTAAATCACATTCTCTATTCAGATCTCTAAGTCTAACAAGGCTTTCTCTTAAGCACTGTACCGTATTTTGGTTGAGAACCTTATACAGCAGGACACTCTTCAATTTAGCACGCCTTGTACAGTTTGATAAGAAAGCATGAGGGAACAAATGGTTTAATTCTCCTCAAAGCACCTATGCCAGAACAAATCTTTAAGCATAGTTTTTCAATATAAATATCAAAGGCCAATGTCTCATCAAGATCGACTCCCAAACATTTGTGAGAGGTGACAGGCGATATTGAATTGTTATTCATGGTTATTCTGGAACGTAAATCAACAACTTTGGATATCAAATTAGGTTTAGATCCTATAACCATGAATTTGGTTTTTGAGGAATGGGATTGGAGTTTATTTAAGGTTCACCAATCCAATAAATTCTGTAAATCTGAGTTTAAGTTATAGGCTAATTCAGCTGGGTCACACGAGTTAGCAAATATTTGTGTATCATCAGCATATAAACAGGTTGTTGTTGAATTAAGACAATTGGGTAAATCGTTGATATACATTAAGAACAACAAAGGGCCAAGTATTGACCCTTGCGGAATACCACAAACCATTTTACCTTTTCCAGAAAGAAAGCCATTTATGAGGCATTGTTGATATCAGTTTGTTAAGTATGAATGGAACCACTTAATTTCCGTGTGGGAAACTTCATAAAATGCCAATTTCTCAAGTAGAACATCATGGTCAACGGAATCAAACGCTTTACGAATATCAAGGAAAACAACCCCGGTTAGTTTGCCGTTGTCCATATTTTCAAACCAGGCATCGCACATTTGAATTAAACCAGTAAGTGTGGAATATCCTGGCCGAAAACCGGATTGGAATTTGGATATAAGGCAACTATCATTTAAACGTTTGTAAAGTTGTTGGAAAATTTCTTTTTCGAGTACCTTACTTATAATTGGTAAAATTGATATAGGTCTATAGTTACCCATAATTCGTCTGTTGCCTTCATGTATATCGGGGTTACTCTCGCATTTTTCCAATCATCCACAAACACCCCAGTTGAAAGTGATAAATTAAATATGAAAGTCAGGGAAGGTGCTATAATATCTGAAGCGATTTGCAGCATCTTTGCTGGAATTTTGTCTCAACCTGTGCTTTTCGAAATTTTCAAATGTCTTAAGGTTTTCAAAACATTTTCAACCGGAATATACATAAAGCGGAATGATGGGATATTACAATCAACATTATAACTTCACAATTAACCTACACTGCTGAAGTCAACTGAAAAATGTTGACTCGAGCGGGATTTGAACTCGCACCTTCGGGATACCGGTCCGCCGCTCTACCTGTTGAGCTATCGAGTCCACAGGGATTGGAAGCGAGTTTTTATCCAATTTAAGTGCACGAGATATTCTCGCGACAACTTAACGCTATCCGTGAGGATGGATGTGCAGTGTTTCAATTCTATTTCAGAATCATCCTCAGGGTATTATGAAATGATAACTTCACAATTTATCATTTCCTGAGGATGATTCTGAAATAGAATTGAAACACTGCACATCCATCCTCACGGATAGCGTTAAGTTGTCGCGAGAATATCTCGTGCACTTAAATTGGATAAAAACTCGCCTCCAATCCCTGTGGACTCGATAGCTCAACAGGTAGAGCGGCGGACCGGTATACCGAAGGTGCGAGTTCAAATCCCGCTCGAGTCAACATTTTTCAGTTGACTTCAGCAGTGTAGGTTAATTGTGAAGTTATCATTTCATAATACCCTGAGGATGATTCTGAAATAGAATTACAATCAACATGACTTTTTAAATAAGTGTCAACCTCATTAGTTGACTGTTTTGTTAATTCAGAAGCTAGTTAGGGTCCAATTTAATAAAGAAATCATTAAAAGATTCCGAGATATTTTCATCATCAGAAATAATTTTATCACCAATTTCGATTTCGTTTACACTGCCGCTTGGTTTACTAGCCCAACCAGTAAGGGAATTAATCAATTTCCAAGTAGTTTTCAGGTCGATTTTATTACATTTTCCAATTTTTTGACGATAATAGCGCAATTTACTTCTCCCCATTTCAATATCTACTTGGTTCCTTTCGGCTTGATAAAGTCTCCAATGATGTTTGGACTCATGCCTAACAGATTGTTTTTTATGATAATCACGATTTTGCATTATCTGTTTAATGTTCGAGGTAAGTTATGGAATAGAAGATTGTCTTATACGCTTATGTCTTATAGGAGCTTGTCTATCTAGTATAACATTAAAATTGGATTCCCAGACTTTCCAAGCTAAGTCAAAATCATTGATAGTTTCTATTTCTTGCCAAGGCGTATTAAGTATGTCATAAATAAAGTTTTCTTTCACAAAGTGTTTTAAGTTTCGTACTTCTTTTGTGATCGGTCTACGCTTAGGTGGAATACACTTACGAACAACATAAATTAAACTATGGTCTGATATGCCATTATGAATCACTCCTGATGTTGCTATATTTTTTGTCTCATTTGTAAATATCAGATCTATTAAAGTAGCTGACGTGTTTGTCACACGTGTCGGTTCCGAAATCAGTTGTTGTAATTGGTATGTAGACGATAAAAATTGCAATTTTCGAGTATGGGGTTCAGGTGGACTTTTGGAATAGTCACAATTCATATCCCCTAAAACAATTAACTGTTTATTAGTATAGTCGCATTTTTCAACAAACTAATATAGCCGTCAAATAAATCTATGCCTGCACTTGGCGGTCGATACCACGTACTGACTAAAAACGAACTACTGTAAAGGAGATTAATTTCTACACAAAGCATTTCCAGTCGATTAGGCACAAGATCGGCTCTAACTGAGTGAGACAGGCTTTCCTTAATATATAAAGCTACCCCACCACCATATCTATTTCGATCTTTCCGTACTATGACACATCCGGGGATGTATATTTTCCCACCAGAAATAGTATCGTCAAGTTTAGGTTCATTAATGGCTAGCACTTCCAAAGACGTAGCCATCAAAATAAAACGAATCTCATCAATATGTTTATATAAACTATTTATATTGATACAAGCAAGCTTAAAGCCTTTGATATTAGCAATATTATGCAGTAAAATTTTATCATTACCTTCAGTAGAACCATGTTGATTATTGGTTATTGGTGATTCATTACTTTTCTTACTTGTTTAAAGGGGGGCATAAGATCAGTGAAGCGAACAGTGAGACAGCTGTGGTTGCAGTGAGTAGCACTTGTCAAAAGTTCCCCAAAGCTTGGCAATGGTTCTAAAATGATCTATTCAAATCAAAAAAGAGAATAAAAGCATTAGTTCATTGATTGGAGCAGTATTTAGGAAAATATGGCATTGTTTAGAAATTGGGCTCTTAAGCCTTCTGCCCTAAAAGTCATAAGCATGGTTAGAATTGGGCTGATACCAAATAGGTGTGCCAAACTTTCCTAATACTTCTAAAGAATTCTATTCCACCCAAACATTTTAAGACAAATTGAATTTCCTCGATTCGACGTGTTGCTGTGAAAATTTTTCAAACTCGTCAAAAACGCTTTATCTCGTCAAGATAAGACGATTAGTGAAACGAACAGTGAAACTGCTGTGGTTGCAGTGAGTAGCTTGTGTCAAAAGTTTGCCAAAATTTGGTAATTGTTCTAAAATGATCTATTCGGATCAGAATACAGAATAAAAGCATTAGTTCATTGATTGGAGCAGTATTTGGGAAAATTTGAATTGTTTAAAAATTGGCTTCTTAAGCCTTCTGCGCCTAAAAGTCATAAGTATGGTTAGAATTGGGTCAAAACCAAATAGGTGTGCCAAACTTTCCCAATACTTCTAAATTGTTCTATTTCACCCAAACATCATAAAACAAACTGAATTTCCTCGATTCGACGAGTTGCTGTGAAAATTTTTCAAACTCGTCAAAAACGCTTTATCTCGTCAAGATAAGACGATTAGTTTTAGATACAATTTTAGATTTAGAAATGTGAGCTTGGGTATATGTTGAGATAGAGGAACGATCATCAAGCTCCCTACTCAGAAAAATGATTTCTGAGCCCCAGACGGGGATCGAACCCGCAACCTTCTGACGACCGGTGAGAGGATCTAGCCATTGAGCTACCAAGACTCAGATAGCGAGCTGAGGTGCAAGTTCGACATATATGTGCGACCTAAGCGGAAGCCACTATATATTGATGCATGTCTTGTTCTATTCCCAATTATTGAGGTAGCTTGGGGTGTTTTGAAACCCGGAATTAATTGTTCCTCTGTTCTATTCATTATTGATATATATTAATATATATTTTATTTCCTCTTTATTTGTTTGTATTGATCATATATGAACCATACCACTGCCATAGCCAAAAGTCATAGATTATTAGCCAAATACACCAATCCTTTAGCACCCCATGACAATACTTGAGCGACGACATTCAATATTGGTGCTAATAAAGCTCCTAGTTTCTTTCCCAGGTTATAGACAACCTTAGCAAACTTTCGAGTAGCCTGTGCACCTTTTGTTAATGCTTTTATGGCACCAATGACGATTGTTGTTATAATTCCAGCAACAGAGATTGCCAGCGCTGATATACCGATCAGGTTTTCTCTAGCCCACTTCTTAAATTGCTACAATCTGGTAATACCTTCCTCTTGTTGATATCTGGTTTCTTCCAGAATTCTTTGTCGTGTGATTAATTCCCTGGCCTCATTTAATCCATAAATTCGTTCTTCCAACGCTTTTCTTAGTTCGGGATCGCTTGTCCTGTCTAGTTCTCTTTCGGTGTAACCAATGGTTTCTGAGATGTAATCTGTCTGTTTTTGTAACATCCCTTCAGGTCCTATACGGATTTTTGGGTCGATTGATTCACTTGGAAACAGAACACCTCGTAATTCTGTAACTTCTTTTGGGGTTAAACCAGGAATAACTTTTGGGTCTATTGCACCAAATTCGTTTTCCCATTCTAATTTATTGGACTCAGTTTCAACCATAGGCATATTTCTGACAATTTTTTTCTCTGACTGTTCCTCTATTATATCGTTTATCAACTCTTTGAACTGATCAACTGCTTTTTGCAATCCTTCAGCGGCATTATATTGAAGTATACCGTCGGAATCGCGTTTTAAAACGATTTTTTCAACACCTCTTTCATTTCTGGTATTTAGAGGTTTGAATGTGATATTGTTATCATTAGTTTTATTTACATTCAGTTTTAGTTCGATCACCTTGTCATTGTTTGAATTGAACCGGAATCTCTGGAGTCAGGGAATTCAATCTCTGGAGCTGACTGACCCCTTCCACCTTTTCTTGTTGTTATTTTTACAGTTTCACCATCGTCACTGTATATAAATGATGACTCATCATAAGATCTTTTATCTTCACGGGTACGATCAATACAATCCATTCTCTTTTTGACATTATCAAATCTGTCAATATCACTATCCCCACGCAATAAGTTTAAAGGTTCTAGTGCTAGGTTGTCATATTCATCATTTAACTGCTCATCATTCATATCGTCATATTGTGGGTACTTTCTACCCAAGTCTTGCATTTATTACAAAGTCACACCAAAATACTCAGATTGGATATTAATAACAGATTCAAGATTCAAGATTCAAAAATAATTTAGGATTTAAAGAAGATCTATATGGAAGAAAAGTCCAACAGATAGAAAAAAAGCCAATAATGAATAATATAAGTTCACAAAGATTTCCAAAAATATGGCTATCAAATGGTACTATACAAAAAATTCCTGAATCAAATATTCAATATGTTGAAGGATATAGATTGACTGATAAATTCCCAGATCATTGTATATTGGATTATGACATAAATAACTTTAAGATATACATCAACAGTGGAGATTATTTTCCATCAAAGCTTCCAAAAATAAATATAACCACGGAATATAATAAAGCTGATTGGGAATATAATGAAAGTTATTATCAAGTGTGTTTTGCAGTTTATTGTGCATCTTATTGCTGTGGAGTATCAATAGAGCATCTAACCCCATCAAAAGACGTAAATCAGATTATAACATCACTTATGCGCTTCCATTTGTATTTCACTGAAAGGAGGTTGATAAGAAGAATGTAAGGAGGAGAGATGTCAGCCATCTCAACAGAGTTTTCAGCTGGAAAGTTTTATAGAAATATTGAACATATACGACGAAACATGATTTATAGAACCAGAGGTGCTGTTGTCTATCAACTATTTCCAAGCACATTACATAATGATTATAAAAGATACGTGCCTGTAAAAAGCAATGGATTGACAAAAATAGGTATACAGTATATAAACGAGAGTATTGAAGCGTTTATTTATTCCATATTAGGAAGTCAGGCAAGGACAAAACAATCAATATACAGCAATAGAGGGAGTGCATTAGAAACACAGCAAGCGTTCAGAAAAATCGTGGAAGATAGTGTTATCAATTATGACACAAGTGTTTGGATAAACAACATGAATCAAGCAGTGACTGATACTAATGTGGTTCTCTATGGTGGCCCACAGGTGTCACCAAACATTCTTTTGAATTGATCGAACTTTTTGTAGCGATTAAACTTTCTTTTGTAGCGATCGAACTTTCTTTTGTAGTGATTAAACTTTCTTTTGTAGCGATCGAACCTTCTTTTGTAGCGATTAAACTTTCTTTTGTAGCGACCAAATTTTCTTCGAACTTTCTTCGATAACTTCATGTAGTATTCGTGTTGTGGTTTTGGAATATTTTCGTGAACAACTAGGTAACAATCGTGACGTACTCGGGAAATAATCGGTAAAATATTTTTCCCCCCATTCAGTCAGCCATTTTTTGTGTTTTCCCACTGGTTTGGCCAACGATGGAAAAGGTAGAGGAAGTGTACGTATTTTTGCTTTCTTTACTATTCTTTCTTATTCTTTTTGCAATATTTAGTCTTTCTAAATAATGGTGTTGGACATATTTTCAACAAAGACTGTAGTTGTACTTCGTTATAAAGTACTTACAATTATAAATATTGGCTCATTATTCAGGCCCAAATTCGCAATTTTTGTGGTACTCTTTTTGTAAACGACGTGAAAAATGACAAAAATCTAATCGATTTGGACCAATGTGAAAACAATTCTTCAAATATTTAACTCTAAATTAACTCATAATGATTATTACAACTATAGTAATACAAAGTCCCATATTCACTGCTTACAATCCTTGATCTGAAGAAGACAGTACCCCCCCAAAATATGGAAATATGAGATAGGCTAATTGGGAAGTCCAAAATATCACAATACACATTTTAGTGTTCATTTGCCCCTTGCTTCAAATATACAATAGAATCATACAAAGCACCCCTTTTATTCAAAGTGGTGCAAAGGTACTGTTTTACTATAAATGATAACAACAAAACTGCCTAAGAAGATAGACAACAGTGGTAGATTGGACAATTAGTTCATATTGAGAAGGTTTATAATTTTTCAATTATTTGCTCTGTACTCCATTAGATCTATATAGTATTTTTACATAGAAATAACAACAAAATGAGATGATATTTAACTCATTAACTGGCAGTGTAAAATAGTCAGACTAATTAGCCTGGTTTAGACAAAGTGAAATAGCAGGTGCATTTAGGTCCATTCCCAGTTAATAGGTTAACAGGAGACACTGTTTGATTGGAAGTAGACACGGTACTATAACAATCATTTCCAAGAACGAGGTCCCCTATTGTATTGCAAACATATTGTGGTATAAATTTCTTTTAATGTAGGATTGTAGCTTTAATATTAAGATGTTTTCCTTTAGGTTTTGTGGAAATTATTCAGTTAAAATAAAACTCCAGTCTCGGTATTGCTGGAACTGCAAAAGTGACCAGGTAGGCGTTGGTCATCCAAGTTGGAATTCAAAGACTAAAGAAACTGTTAATAGAGGCGAAACTTCGAAGAATTCTTCAAGCAGCAGTTCATTCGGTAGACCATCAAGCGAAAAACAAAGCTCCGAAAATAATGAGCTTGGATGATTTTATAAAAGACAAAAAAAGCAAGAGAAGCTGCAGCTCTGAATTTCAAACCAAAAAGAAAAAGACAGCAAAAAGTATTGTCCCTGATGTTACAATTAAAATTGGGCAGAAAAAGATTGTCAATGGTGAAATGAAAACCGTCTGGGGAAAGAGACTTCCTATTTCAGTTTCTAGAAATGCAATATACGCTCAGATTCTGCAGAAAGGAATTGAAAAGTGGACTGCAGTTGATCGCAACTTCGATAGCGACAATAAGGATGTCTTGGTTTATCAAGATGGAAGTTGTGCACAGTTCATGCCCGGGTCATATAAAAATTTTTTTGACCTCGAGAAATACAAGACTGAGCTTGGGAAGGACTTCAAGAAAATAACGTTGTATTTGTGTAGTGGTAATGATCTAGAATTGTCAAAGGGGTTATAAAGCAATTGTGAAGACACTTCAGATCATGATCAAGACTGTGTGGAGGAAATTGCTCATCACAAAGACCACACGGATATCGCCGTTGAAGAAATGCAACAAATTGAAAGTGACAAGAAACTTGCTCAGATAATGCAGGAAGAGTTGGACAGAGGTAACGTGACTGAAGTAAGCCCAATGTCAAGTGAAGATATTTATAAAACAATGGCATCGACAGTTGATGATGATAAACAATTTTTTCTAGTAACACGAAGAAAAGCACAGCTCACGAGGAAACTTTTCTTTGGCAAAGGCAAACTAAAAAGAGTTCACCGACATCTAGGCTGAAAGTGCACTATATTGGAGAAGATGGAGTAGATTCAGGTGCTCTTAGAAAAGAATTTCTCGGGAATACACTGGAGGAAATTAAAAGAGTCATGTTTCCTAATGATACCGCCATACATTCGACCTTCCACGTACAGAATGGTAATTTTCGTACCTGTGGCGAAATAGTTGCAACTTCAATCGCGCAAGATGGTCCTATGCCATGTTTTCTGGAACCATGTGCATATAATGCTCTGTGGAAACAAATTGATGTTTTAAACATAAGTGACGAAGATCTAACTAGTGAAGAACGTAAAGTCATTGATGATGTTAGAGAGAATTGCGTTAAACACACCGTCTTAATCATTGAACATGGCTATTCGGGTCAAGTAAGAAATGAGCAGATCGAAGAAATTGTCAATTCCCTTAAAGTGAGTTTCGTTAACCGCCGATTCTTCTACATGAACGAGTTCAAGATTGGACTGAACTCTTATGGTTTGGGAAACCTCATCTCTATTCATCCAGATCTCTGCAAGCCATTTTTCCTGGAAGAGTTCCATAGCCAAACTGTTCCAGATGAAGATTACCTCTACAGCCTGTTCAAACCGAAGTATTCACCTGAGTCATCGACCAGATGAGTGACAGAAGAGTCCATGATGGACCACTTACAGGATTTGCTAATATCTTTGGAAGATAATGAGGTCGCCACGAAAGCAGCTGCCATAGCTTGCAGAGATGATGATTGCATTGAGGAAGAAACATCTGCTGACAACACTGATGGAGAGTGCAGAAGAAACCTTACTGGAAGCTGACCTATCAGTTGGTGGAATTATGGGATGGTTGACTGGGCAGAAACACAAGCCTATGTTTGAAGAAAAGCTTACGATCTATGTCCATTTTGATCATGAGTGCCTTCAGAGGAATCCTTCCCATACGGTATGCTACCCATTGGTCGGAGCCTGCGGCAACGATCTTACTCTCCCTGTTGCCCACATGAAAAGCAAAGAAGAATTCAAAAACATTTTTGTTACTGCTGTTTGTAATGGCCAACAATTTGCTAAACCATAAACTCAGTAATTTTAACAGCCTTGACATTTCGTTGCTGATAAATACTCTCTTGTCCGCTTTGTGACAAATTTTCGTTGTTGTCCTGTTACTTTTGTTCGTATTTCTTTATTACAGATTTTTTCTGTATCTATCTTGCAAATAGACAGTGACTATTTAGTTTAAAAAATTTTTAGTTCTGTAGTTGATTGCCTTTGGACTTCGGTTAAAAACATATTGTCATCAGCAGATACAATACTTATATCATAGCTCCTGTATTACTCTGGTAAATTTAGGGAAAGCCATGCAAACGTAAATATAGATCAGGCCTTAAAATATTGGCCAACAAGGCATCAGTCAAAATGTCCGATGTCTTCCAGAATGGGTGGGACATTTTCAAAATTATGTCCGATGGACATATGCGTAATTTGGTGCGAAAATCTATTCTTTTAAACTCGTGCTGACGGTAGATGGTGAGCAGTTATGCATCGATACATTACATTTTTGATCCAAAGTAGCTTTGCTTACGAATTACAGAAAAGACAATAAAGGTACATTTTGAGACAGCGATTTGTCGTACACGACTCTGGTCTGGCGAAATGTTATTTTAGAAATTAAATAATGAATATCGTTTGACGGTTGACGATGTCGTCAGGTGACATTGCAACATTAAGCCAGATCCGAAATCGACCTCAAAACTTCAAGAAATTCTAAAAACTAAAAGTTGGCGCGTAAGAAACAAATCCTATGCCGCTTATTGCCTAGAGCTTATTGCCCTCTCAGTAAATTACTGAATATAAACAATAATATGAAGATTTTTTGGCAAATGTAGTACAGACTAGTGGGCCTTTTTCTGATAAACATTTGCGAGGTAAATTTACGTTCGACAAAGTTTCGTCCGACATCAATACAACTGGGTCGGACAAACAATATTCTCAATTTTCTTTCGGTCGGACAGAATGTCCGGTGCTTTTCTCTCTACGCTGGACATTTTCACGAATGGGTCGGACAATGTCCGTGACCGACCGATATTTTAAGGCCTGATATAGATCAATCATATTGTTATTTTTTAAAACCCTGAAGCAAAATTATTCATTGGTTAATATATACCAACGCATGTTACGCGTTGATTTTGTTATAAAATTACTACTTGTGTTGTTTATCGGCTTTGTGGGGAGGATACTAAACTAAACCCAAAACAGTGAGGAAAGGGTCTTAAATGATAAATACTGCATGTTGTAAAAGGTAGAAGGGCAGAAACCCACGAGGTGCCACCATGGTTGGCGCCGAGCAGAAAATTGGAAGTCACTAGATCGTTGGAAATGTCATTTTCCAAGTCTTATATACCTCTTTCGATAGGTCCCTTTCAAATTGAATTGATACATCATCTTGCTATAGAGCACCGAAATGTTTATTGGGGGGTGTGACACTACCCCCAAATATACGCTCCTGGAGTTGGTGTTGAGATAAATTAAGCAATTTGTATTCATTTTGTAAAGTTTAATCCAAATGAACATGTGTTGTGACTTGTGT
The DNA here is from genome assembly GCA_030142905.1 of Heliopora coerulea. Classification (NCBI taxonomy): domain Eukaryota; kingdom Metazoa; phylum Cnidaria; class Anthozoa; order Scleralcyonacea; family Helioporidae; genus Heliopora; species Heliopora coerulea. The sequence continues at coordinate 1,508,330 of JASJOG010000077.1, read as the reverse complement.
GTATACATGTCATAAACTATGGGGTGATTATTCATAAGAATTATGAATAATCATATTAAAATAAATATTTTTAACCAGATAATGCTTGAAATACTTATCTTCATAATTGTTTCACGATGATTGAAATTTAAATTCGAGAATTTATGTTCACTTCTAGCATAATTAGTTAGCATTTCGTAAAGCCTTTATGCTTCCTCCCAGTTAGAAGGAAACTCCATTTGGGTGTTTTGCATAACGTAACTGAAGTACTCCTGGTAGATATTATCCTCATGCGTTTCCACCAAATGACGACTTGCATAATTCATTTGATCTTGGGGAATTGGCAAAAGAAGGTTTGGAATACCCTCATAAGTAGATGGCAAAAAGTACGATGCAGATGGTCGTCCACTTACTAGTAGTCTGTAAAGTGCCGATTCTAGCGCATTTTGAGATTTGGTCAAATTTTCATCATTTTCAAAATGACGTCATCACTTGCCACATCTGTCAATCATTCTCATCACTTGTCACATCTGTCAATCATTCCCAAATCTGGTTCAAACCGGATTCTCAAATTTACCCGAAATTGGTCAAATTCATCACATTTTCGAAATTGGTCAATTCTCTTACATTTTCGAAATTAGTCAAATTCATAATTTCGAAATTTATCAAAATCGTTGGAATTATTTTATGGTTTAAATCCAAATATATTCTCATAAGTGTCTATCATTTCATTCATGTAATGACCATATGCAAGTGTTTCAATTTTATTTCCAAGTATTATTCGTTTATCATCCTTAGATGATAATGCAATTTTTTCAACACTTTCAGTGTATAATTCATGATTTCGGTGTCTTATTAAATTCATTTTTCTTATTTGTTCTTCTTCGGTTAATAAGCAATCTTTATAATTTTGAAATGATATATCTTTTTCAATAACATTTTTCTTAACACCTTTACATTTTTTAGTTGACTTTTCACTTCCAAACATTTTGTAAGAATATAATTTTGCTCGTAAACCAACAAATTCTTCTATTTGTTTTCCTCCACATTCATCTTTCATCATACCGATTACTTTTTTGTTTAGACCTGTTTTTATTCCACTTTTATGTTCTTTTGGGTAATTACTTGTATCAAACATTTTTTCAACATCTGGAGATATATCTTTATAAAAATCTTCAGTTTTAATTTCATACATTAAACTATCAGTATCTGTAAATAACAATTTCGCATTTTCATTGTATTTTTTCTTAATATAATTATAGTGAAAATCATACATTAAAGTCTTTGATAAATCTAATATACTCATTCCTAAATATATTGGTTTATCTAGTTTAATTTTACTCTTATGCATATGAATCGCAATTAGATTTTCAGAAAATATTGTTCTTTTACTAAAATTACTTTTTGAAAATAATTTTAATGCTTTTTCTTCTCTATTTACCAATTGTATATCAACCCTGTTTCTCACATTTTCCATAGTTTTTCCAAATGCAGAATTATTCATTAATTTGAAAAAGTCTTTTTCAAAATCATTTTTCGCATTTGTTCTCAAATTTGTATTTAAATCAATATATTTTTTCATGAAATTTTCTTCATAAAATTTAACACCCTTGTGAATTCGAGTAGTTTTTAATCCTAATTTTTCATATAATTTCAAGTTTTCATAATGTAAAACATATTTTTCTTTATTATTCAAATTTGGGATTAATTTTTCTACTTGATTAATTTTTATTCTTTCTGGTGCTAACGGATATTCATTATGAAGATCATGTAAATCTTTAGAATATTCTAAATCAACTTCTAATATACAAGAAATGTTTTTCCAATTTTTTAATTCTTTTTCGGTCATCCATTTGAAATTTCTAACGGGTAATTTTTCGCTCATTGCCCATCCATAAAGATTATTCGCATCTAGATAAGGTAAGAATAAACTGTCTTTATTTTTCTCATATTTTCCTTCCATATATTTATTATTTGCTTTTGCATGTCTTTTTGTAATCATAGAAATACCACCTCTAATTCCATTTTCAACCATAAGATACATTTGAGGATCAGATAATAATTCCAATTCAATTTTTGTCATTTTTAACATTGCATCCCACGCTAAACCCGGTGAAGTATAATACCAAGCTGGGTCTAATTTATAATTTGCTTTGCAAACTTTTCTAAAATTTTCAAAGACATCAGCTAATAAAATTACATCGGTTTTCAAATATAAATCATGATATTTTTTTCATATTTTTAATTTTAAATTTTTCCCAAACATTTTGCGCGTGTGAGTAATCTTCTTCACTTATATTTTCATCATTTAATTTTGAGTAAAATTCTTTGATGTCAGGTAGTTTTTTGTGTTTTAATTTTTCGGTATTATCAACCAATCATATGGAAATACACCTTTTCTAGTTAATAATTCTCTTTTTTCACTGTCATTACAAAATATTTTCAATATATTTAATTCATTTTTATCTAAATTTTTAACTAAATTTGCTAAACTAGTTTGCATAAATTTAAAACTATCAATAAATCTAATTTGTCTTTTTACATTAATTAATTCTTTAATTTTATACTTTGGGTTTTCACTGGTTTCACTGGTTGATGGTAATTCTTCACATTCAATAATATTATCTCTACATTTACTTTGAAGTTGTTTTTCTGTTATTATTTTTTCAGATTCAAATTTATCAACAATAATATCTTTTGTAAATGAAATATATTTTTCCTCAGTGTTGGGTATACAATTAATTTCACCTTCTGAAACACCTAAATTTTTAATAAACAAATGACTATCATAATTTTGTAAATTATGAATTATAACTGGAATAAATTTTGGATTTTTCATTTTTGAATTACAACTAATGCAAGCAGCTCCGCGATATTATCCAGTATAATGACAGTGGTCTTTAACTTTATCGATTTTCACATGCTTAGACGTATTTTCTATTTTTTCTACGTTTTTTGCATTGTCAAAATATTTTTTAAATTCTTCTGCAGTAATTTCATCATTCATATATAATTCATTCATTTTTTTAAATTCTTCAGTTTTTGATTCAGTTTTTAATTCAAGAATTCCAAATTTAATCCCACAAGCATAACAATTTTCAGCTTTTTCAAAATCTATTTTATCCTCTTTTCTTAATATTATTTTTTTTGGAAATTTAAATTTTTCATGTATTTCTTTAATATCATTTTCTAAACTTTTTACAAATTTTAACGAAACTGAATCATTTGAATCTTTAGCGTCACCTATTGAGTATTTTACTAATTTTGGTCTAAATAAATTATCATCAAAACATTTTATCAAATAACAATATCCAGATGGTTCATGTTTTTGAAATTGTTTTGTATTATTACCAATATTTTCATCTACATATTTTAAATTGCATTCAAAATCTGCATAAATTACAAATGGAATATCATGCATTCTTTCATAATTTTAAAACTTTAATTGTTCTCCTTTATTTGGATAAACAGTTTTTCCACATTCGTATTTCGAGCAATATTCCAAATGATTTTTAAGAGTTTCTTCAGTTCTAAAATGTTGTAAACAATAATTACAAACAAGTATTTTTTTTTGATTTTTACTAGATTGACTTGAAAATAATCTACTCATATTTTTAATTAAACAATAATGTTTATCCCCATTTTCATTAGTTATTAACAATATATTTACGTGTTTGTTACTCAGACCGGGGGAGTTTAATTTACTTACTCTCAAAGGAAAAATTTCATGATTTTTATTCCCAAACCTTTTTTCTTCATTATATCCAAATAAATTAATTGCAATGTTATTATTTTTTTCAAATTTATCAATATCTGAAAATCCACATGGAAAATTAATATCTTTAACATTAAAACCTTCAGCTTTCTTTTTTAAAATTTTTGTAATTCTTCCAGGATCTTTTAAATTAGGAGTGGTTTTCAAAATTTCACTTATTACAACACACCACAATAAACATTTTTGATCCTCATTTTGTGGATTGATAATTGCTTTTTTATTTTGTAAAAATTTTGGAGTAGGAATATAAGACGATGCAAGTAATCTTTTAATTTCATTAATATTAAGAATTAATTTCAAACCTTTGTGAAATTTCCACAAACTTGAATTTTTTAAAAATTCTTCAAAACTTAAAATAACTTTTTGTGTCATTTTTTCATATATTTCATCAAAATTACTTCCATCAAAAATTTCTTCGTAGTAACTATGAAAATGAGCATTATCTGTGGTTTCTTCTCCTGTTGCAGGATTTGTTTTTTTCATTAAACACACAAGAGTTATTTGTTGTTTTGTGCTTGGATATTTTTTGAATTTTTTAATTACCAATGGTTTTATTTTTTTCAAGAGACTCAAACGATCATATAAAGATAATCCTACTTCTTTCAGATCAATTTCATATCTTTTTGTTACTTTCAAAGCTTCTTTATCCAATTTAAATTTTAACTCAGGTGGAGTTTGAATTTTACCTTGTATTTTGTTAAATATATCTAAAACATTATCTTTCAGATGATTATACCAATTTGTTATTTTTTCTTTATTCCTCAAGGGATCCAGGGGGTTGTATTTATCAAATAAATTAAGTATTTTTTCTTTAGTCTTGTTAAATAAATCATTTGCTTTTTCTTTTGAGCTTTCAACCAAATTATTAATTTTTAAATATTTTTTTGGTTTTAATAAAGGAGTATTAATATTTGGAACATCTTCGTCCAATAAATTTCTCGTTGTATTCATTCTTTATTTATATATATATTTTTAAAGTCAAAAAATGATAAAAAAACCAATTTTTTTCATGATTGGTCATGTGACTATATTGAAAAAAAATTATGAATGATTACTCGATCTTAGTAAAAACAAAAATATTAAATAATGGGGGATCTATTTTTGGTTGAGGTTTTAAAATAAGATGATAATGCATATAAATTTTTTCATCATTCTGGTAATCAACTTCAAAATCAGAAAAATAACAATCTTTTTCTTTATAATTTATTGTAAATTCAGTATGTGGTAATATTTCTTCTCTGCTAAGTTTAATAATTTCTTTGATAAAAGTATTATACATATTACTTTTTGTATATTTATAATTTTTTGGTACAAGTATTTCAATAATTGTTGATGACATCTCTTTTTTTATTATATATAAATTTTCCTTTAAACAAAAAATTTTAAAAAAAATCAAAATTTTTCAACAGTTATAAAAAACCAAAAATGTTTGTCCATTAATTTCCAAATCTTTTTTTCTTTTTATTCTATGTTTAATACTTTCTGCATTCATATTAAAATTTTTTGCAGCAGATCTAAGACTTTTAAAATTTAAGATTTCACCTGTTTCACTGTTTATAACTATTACTGGGATTGGATTTTTCAATTTTTCTCTACAATATTTCTCATACTTTTCATTTGGTTTCTTATTTCAAATCTCAGCATTTCTTCAAGTTGATTTTTTGTGTATCTTTTATAATATTTTATTTTTCTTTCTCTTGCAATATTCCACAATTGTTTAAATGTTTTTTGTTGGTAATGGTCTTCCATTTATTTATATAATTCTTTTATTTAAAGAAAAATTTTTAAATAAATTTATAAACTACATAACCACCTGAAATCCCAACAAGAAAAAAAGCAACATTTTGATATTCTTTCATTTCATCAGAAGGTTCATAATAATCTTTTAATTTTGGTGGTTCCCTGTCATTTTCTTCATTTTCTTCATTTTCAAGAGATTTTAAACGATTATTAATTTCAGCAAGATTTTTCAAAGACATGTTTGTCTCATTTATATCAGCATTTGCATCAGATAATTGTTGTCTTAATTTTTCAATTTCTTCTTTTCTTTTTGCTTGCTCCTCATACCATTTTTCCTTTGCTTCACTAAGTTTTTCCATTGCTTCATTATGTCTTTTTATCTCTTTTTCATATCCAGAATGATTTAATTTTGAAAATAAAAATCCAGCACCTGCAAAAGCAACTGCATTAAATAATCCACCAACTACTGTTTCCATTTATTTATACATTTTTTCTATTTTATGATTTGAAAGGATCAGAAGGAATCCATTTCTTATCTTGTGCATATTTAACTGCAAGCGATGATAAACCCACAGCTGCTGCAAGTTTTAAAGTAGGAACTAAACTAGATGGAGTTGATAAACCATCACTAATTACTTTTCTTGATATCATTCCAACTCCAACAGCACCCAATGTAATTATTGTAGAATCATATAATTCATTCATAACTTCTTTTCTATTCATTTCACCCATTTATTTATATACATAAAAAAATTTTTTAAACTTACAGGTTTTCAATAGAACACGACGGGTTTATTTTAAACTCATGACCTTCCTTCTTTCTTAGCTTAGTTTCACCGTCTTTTTCTTGTTTTTGCTGTTGATTCGCTGAATCTTCGTTTTGGTGAAGCATTTCTTGGTCTCTTTTGTCTTTTTTATATGCAAAGTATAATCCAGCCAGCGCAGCAGCAACTCCCACAACCCCAATCAAATACCCCAAAGTGGAAGGTTCAACGCCAAAGGTGTAATTATTTATTTCTTCACCGACCCCGTTTTCTTCGCTTTGTTGTCTAGAATTTTCTTCACTTCGTTGTCTTGCTTTTCTTTCTTTTGCTTCTCTTGAAATTTTAGCCAATCTTTTTCCCAATTCTACTTTTCTTGGGTCTTTTGCTTTAACAGATTTTTCAACTGCTGTTACTTTATCAGCTTTGCTGTTTTCACTTGTTTCACTCATTTATTTATAATTTTATTTTTTTATTTAGAATTTATTCAAAATTATTTAAAAGTTATTTAAAAGTTATTTAAAATTTATTCAAACAGCGATCGACCGAAGGTCTCAGCAGCGAAGCTGCAAGCTGGGCGCAAGCGTTATTCAAAAGTTATTTAAAAGTTATTCAAAGTTATTGACAAGTTATTTCTGAATAAAATTAAATAAAAGTCAAGTAAATTTTAAATAACATTTGTGGTTATCCAAAATTTATTCAAAATGTATTCAAAATTTATTTAGCTATATATTTTAATATTTCATCTTCGTCAAAATCAACACCATATTTTTTACAAAGAAGATAATGGTTTAAAACAATTTCTGGATATTTCATTTTTCTTGTTGAAACATATACATATAATATTTCTCCATCCATTTTTCCGTAGTCTTTATTTTTTTATCCAAGATAAATTTTCATATTTGGAGTGTGATACTTTCTAGCATTTGTATAGAAAGAAACAATTTCTTTTCCATTCACATAAAGATTTCCTTTTTTACCACCACTGAGGTTATTTTGATCCCAATGTACAGAAAGACATATTAATTTGTTTATTTCTTTTGCATTTGCTTTCAATTGCCATCTGCTATTTGAAATTGCATACGCGGATGAATTTGTGATATATAATAATGAATTACGATAAGAAATACCAAAATTAAAAGGAGTTGGTTGACTTGTTGTTTCATTATCTATGATTTTAAACAATGATACCTCATTGTTAGACGAATTTAATGATTTTAAACCATATACAAAATAAAAATTCAAGTATTGATAGCTTAAAATATTTTCTTCACAAGTTAAATGTAAATTGTTACTGTTTGATCCAAGATATTGAACACAATAAAAATTATTATTAATTGTGGATTTTTTGAAAAATGGTTGTTTGTTTGTATCATCTTGTTTGAAATTAAAATCTTTTTTTCTTGACAAATTCAAAAGTTTTTCAACCTTTTTATTGCTTCCAGTATATTCTATATAATTATCATCATCTTTCACATCAAAAATTCCTTCATCATCCATTTGTAAATTATAAATATTTGCAACAGTATTTGGAATTGACCAATTTGTCACATATTTTTTAGTCACAACATGGTGATCAGAAGATGGGGTATAATTTGCTGCATGAAGAATATGATGATTTCCCATATCCAAATCCCCAGTCATTGTTCCTCCTGTTTTTGATAATTTTTTATCAAATTCATTTAAAATGAAATTTTTTCTTTTTGAGCTAAAATCATCATCATTAAATATAACACTCATTTATTTTATATATTTATAGGATTATGATCAATGTTGTATAAATTACAAAGAACATAATGATAAAACAAAATTTCTTTTTCTGTCATTTTTTCATGTTTTAAAATTGAAAAGAAAGATATTGATCCATCAAAAGGTGAATTTGTGTTGTTTTTTATATCACCAATTGTTAAAGTTGTATCTCCTAAAACAGTTTTGGATGTAAAAGTTATTAACTTTTTTCCATTACAATAAACACTACTTTTATTATTATTTGGTGTTGTATACATACTGCTCATATCCCAATGAATACTCAAACATATCCATTTATTCAAAACTCCAGCATTTGCTTTTGATTGAAAAGCAGCAATTGGTGTTTTATGATTTATAGGATTTGAACCAATACTTAAAAAATCAGCACTATCTCCAGCAATAACTAATTCTTTTGTGGATGGATTTGCAAAACAAACAAATTTATCATAACCTCCATTATCATTCCCAAAAATTCCTCCTTTTAACCAATCACTTCCAGATGAAGGAACAGAATTCAATTTATAAACAACAAAAACATTTACAATATCTTTTTTTCCTGATATTGGATTAATGTTGGAATTTGAAATCATTCTATTATTATTAAATTTTAAAAAATATTTATTATTTTCTTTTTTGCTTTCTAAACACAAGGAAGGTTGAAGACTTTTTGTTGCTTGTTTAAAATTGTTTCCTTCAATTCCATAATCAATTAGTTCTTTTACTTTTCCGCCGTTTCTTTCAAACAACAAATCATATATTGAATTATATTCAACAAAATATAGATTATGAAATTTCAAAGAAAAATTATCTTTCAACACTGAAAAACTAACATCCTTTTTGAGAATGTTTAAATTATCATCAATATATTTCTTCCTCGCTAAATGCGCATTTTCTGTTGGGTCAGCTGATGTTATTATATGGTTTGAGCCCATGTTAATATTTCCAGTCATTGTACCTCCTGTTGTTGGGAGACCCCCTGTTGTTATATTATCATTAACTTTTTCATATCTGTAAAATAAACTCATTTATTTTATAATAATTTCCAATAAAATGTTTCCAATTGAAGATGAATTATTTCCTTCTACTTTGAATATTAATTCATTATAAATTCCATTTGATAATTTAACCCCTTTTGTACCTTCGGAGGAAGGATAAATTCTAGAAATACTACCTTTTAGTGTTTGTTGTGTTGTTATCGGAATTTGTATAAGAATGTCACTTCTTTTTCCATTTACAAAATTTTTACTTTTGTCAATCATGTTACAACTTATGTTTACATATTCCAAATTATTGTTGATATTTACTTCATTGTCACTTTCAGTTAATGTATTTGGAGATATAACTTTATTAATGGGAAATCCTAGTATGGGTGCAAATGTTTGTAAATTTAATGTTTTATCTGATTTTATTGTACATTTTCCTGAAAAATCAATTTGTTCCAGTTCTATTTTTCCAACATTTTCAAATTCTGTTTTTAAAATATTAAAGGTATAATACCCATCTTTGAAACCAATTTTTGTATTATTATAGTTATAATGATGAATATTTGCATCCAAATTATTATAATTCCAAAAAATACTTATAGATTTTACAAACATCTCTGAACAACTATTTAATATGATTGGATCGTCTAATGCGATTGTTTTTTCATTTTTTGATATAAAAATTTTTAAAGATATCACCATTTATTTTATAATAAATATTTTGATTCGAAACTTTGTCTGATCAGAGCACGTACCGTGCAATTAAAATTCCACCAACTATTGCAAAAGATAAAATCCATAAATTTTCACTTGATGTTTTTGGAGGGATAATTTTTGAAGATTTACCTGAAAGGTCTGAAATGTATTTTAATGTATTATTTTTCAAATCTTTTTTGGATTCATTTTTCTTTATTTCATTTCCCTGTAATTTTGTTTCGCGGGTCTTTGACCCGTAATAATTTAATTTTTCGTTAATTCCAAAAACCATATTTTCATCAGAAACTTTTAATTTGTTATTATACCCACCTATTGGTTCTTTTAAAATTATTAAAGATGATGGAATTAACCATAAAGTTGGACTTATAGCAGTATTTAAAACTACATTAGTTGACGAAATTGCTTGATTCATATTATTAATCCATGTTGTCGTATCATAATTTATTATAGAATCTTCAAAAATTTGTCTAAAAACTTTTTGTGTTTCCAATGCTGAAGCTCTATTTGAAACAATACTTTGTCTAGTTCTAGCTTGAGATACAAGAATTGCATAAAGATATGCTTCAATGCTGTGATTTAACAATTCAGTTCCCTTTTTTATTAATCCATCTGAAATTTTTGGAACAAATTTTTTATAATCATTTTGTGTGTCTCTAATTTGACCAGGACCGTGTTGATATCCTGGCCATGGTGTACTCATATCAATTGCATGAGAATCTCCAATGTGTCTTTTTTTTCCTGAAATTTCCTGCCATGTCCATTTTGGATTGTGATCTTTTAAAAATCCAGCATTAAATTTATCAAAGATTTTATCATCACCGTTTTTCAATTGATGCATAATTCTTCTGACTGTAAAATACAGATGAAATCTCATAAATGACATAATTTGTTTTGGTACATCAGCTGAAAATAATAAATGTTGGATTGAAATTCCGCATCCATAAGTTGCAATCCATGTTCCTATAATACTTTGAAAATATGGTTCATTAAGTGACCATTTTGCATTATCATCTGTAGTTATATTCAATCCAGGTAAATTACTTTGAAAATAATCTGTATTGCTTACATAAATTCTAAACTGGTTAATAGGATAACTTAAAACATATTGTGTAGGAAAATTATCCCAATAATAAGATTTTCCAGCATAACCAACATGTCTTTTTCCTCTTGGTAATTCTTGTATACTTCCTCCAAGTTTCCAAATTTTTGGAAAGTTTGGTTTTGGTTTATTTATTGTTAAATATTTTGTCATATTTGGGTCATTTTTAAACGTGTCTGAATTTATATCTGTTGACAAAAACGAATTATTTTTAAACCAAATATGATAACCTTGAAAAACAGCATTTTTATCAAAATCAGCTTCAAAAGTAAACTTTGACATGTCTGCGTATGGATATTTTTTCTTAAAATATTTTTTCTCCAATTCAACATCTTCTTTAATATTTTTCATAACATAATCATAATTTTTCCCATAATATTTTCTTTCCATTTTTTCCATTTCTTCAGTTGAATTCATTATTTATTTTAATAAAAATAGATGAATGTGAACGAAGTGAATGCTAACAAAATTAGAGACAAAGAAGTTGTTATTGAACAAGAGTTAAGAGATATTTATTACAACCCAGAAACAGGTTATCAATCTGCAGAAAGACTTTATCAAAAAGCAAAAGAAAAGGGATTAAAAGTCAGTAGAAAAATTGTGCAAGACTGGTTAAAAACACAAGATACTTTTACTAGATTTAAACCAATTGTCAGAAGACATAAATTTCAAAAAACATTTGTTAAAGACTTGGGTGACCAAATACAAATGGACTTGATTGATATGAAAAAATATCAAAAATATAATGATGGATATTATTGGATACTTACTGCTGTTGAAATTCTAAGTCGATATGCATTCTCTATTCCTGTCTACAGAAAAGATACTTTTAACATGACGAAAGCTGTTGGAAAATTACTTAGAAAATTCAAAAAAAGATTTGACGAATATCCAAATGTAGCTCAATTTGATGAAGGAAAAGAATTTTATAATGTTGGTGTAAGGTGGCTATTGAAGGAACATAATGTTGAATATTTTTCCACAAAATCTGTTAGAAAAGCAGTTATAGTTGAAAGATTTAACAGAACTCTAAAAACATCCATGTGGAAATATTTCTATAGCAAGGAAACTTATAATTGGATTAACATTTTGAGTAACCTTGTAGATAATTATAATAATACTAAACACAAGAGTATATTAATGAAACCTGCTGATGTGAACAAGTCTAACAAAGACCAAGTGTGGATTACACTATATGGTCACCCATTAGGGGATTTACCTTTACCTAAATTCAGAATTTGTGATACTATTAGGATTACTAAATATAAGAATATCTTTACTAAAGGTTATGAATCTAATTTTACAGAAGAAATTTTTAAAATTGTAAAAGTATTTAGAGGTGATCCAAACATGTATGAAGTGGAAGATTTAGAAGGAGAACCAATCATTGGGAAATTTTATGAACAGGAATTATCTGCTGCGGATAAAAAGGATGATGTGTATAGAGTTGAGAAAATATTAAAAAGGAAAAAAGTGAAAGGTAAAAATATGGTGTTGGTAAAGTGGTTAGGTTATGATAATAAACACAATTCTTGGATCGCAGAAGAAAATATTCAAAACATGTAAGATGATAAATTAAAAAAAATAAATAAATAAATGTCTGAAGGTTTTGATGATATAGAAATGAGAAATAGAAATATGGAAGAAGAAGAGGAAGACCGTGAGGAGGGGGAAACAAGTTTTGGTGGTGATAACCCAATGGATAATAATGAAAAAACAAGATTACTAAACAATGAAGAAGAAGAACCAAGTAAAATTAATAGAGTAAAATTTAGTTATAATTTGAAAAAATATTTGGGATCTATAAAAAGATCAATTACTGATGATATAAAAGGATCTTTCAAAAAAATATTCAATGTTACTATCGAAAAGAAAAATGGCGAAAATTCAAAAATATTGTTAGAAAAAACTGAATTTGTTAGAGACCCAAAAAGCAGAAAATATATTTCAATTATTTTCAAAGGTGAAAAAATTGGTTATGTCAATAAAAACAATGAACCAGAGTTATTTGTTAGAAAAAATAAGAAATATGTTGATGAATTTAATGATTATATGAAAAAAGCAAAAAAAGAATATGAAAAAACTCCAAGAGCAGCAATCCAAGAAAGAATTGGAGCTGAAGATAATGAAACCGATGAGGAAATTTTTTATGATTCTGTCGCTGACGTTTTTCTTTTAAAAATTCAAACTAAAATTGATAATATAGTTAGTGAAAATAACCTAAAAAAATTAGTTGATGATGAGAATGACCCAAGACGAACATTATTTAACAACGCTGATTTAAGAGAATTTAGAGGAAGTTTATATGATGATAATATTGATAATATTGATTCTAGTCTGACAAAAGCTGAAAAAAAAGAAGTTATACATGGAAAAATTAGTGGATTTTATAAAGATAGTATTCAATGGAAAAATAAAGCTGATTTAGAAACAGCTGAACCTCAAAAAAGTATATATAAAAGTTTTTCAGAAATTGCAGAACTTCAAGCAGACAAAATGAGTCTTGAAAATAATGAAGTACCAATTAGCAAAGAAGGAATACAGATTTTAAATGCAAGTGTTGAACAGTCTGACCTTGGAAGATTAGAAAGATTTAAAAAATGGGTGAAAGAAAATCTCGCAGGTTCATCAGCAGTTGCTATTTCTGTTGCGAGTATAATTACAGCAATAGTTATAGGAGCAAGAAACGCATTAAAAAAAGGTGCAAATGCAGTTGGAAAATTGGGAAAAGCAATTGCAAATATAGATAAAAATTTTGGTGCAGTCATTTCAGCAGTTTTAAATTTAATTTCTCAAATATTATCATGGGGTGCAAAAGGTATTGCTTTTCTAGCTAAAAATTTATGGATATTAGTTATTGCAATTACTTACTTTTTATATGAAGAATATAAGAATAGAAAAAATAGAAAAAATAAATATAATTTTTAATTTTTTATATAATAAAAAATGAACAGAGTAGACGAATTATATCCAGGATATAAAAGATCAAAAATGAGCGAAATTAAAGGAACCAGAACAAGGCATATTGTAACTTTGAATCCAAATAAATTAAATCCTGAAGAAGAGCTTTACATAGATATTCCAAAATTAAACCCTAATTTGTGTCTTGTTCCTGATTCATTAAGATTGTTATTTAATTTTAAAAATGCAAATACTAAGTCTTGGTTTTTAAATAATTTATCAAAATTGTTAAAGAAAAGATTGGTTGTTAAATTTGCTGGAGAAATTGTTTACGATAATAGGGGAGAATCTCTTTTGGAAATTTACAAAGATCTCTGGAAACCTGAATTCGAAAGAGCAGATATGGTTGAATATGGAATCGCGAGAGAGAATCTTAGAAAATTAATTTCAAAAGATGACTCTGGAGCAACAAGTGGAACTGCTGAAAAAGCTTCTGATAAATTAATGTGTGATATTTATGGAACAAAACAGTGTTTAAAATTAGAAAAAATACTTTCAGATCATGGACTATATGCTCCTTATGGAATGATTAACAATTTTCAATATATTTTAACTTTTCCAAAAGCTAGTGAAATTATGGTAGCACAAAGCGGACAAAGTGTTGGCGGGTATACTTTGGAAAATTTAGAATTAGAGTATGAAACGATTGAAAACCAAGATTTAGCAATTGATGTTTTAACAAATTACACTACTGGAAGATCATTATCATATAATTATGTAAATTTGATGAAAACAGTAGAATGGGATAAAGATGCGACTTTACATAATGAAACCATAAATATCCCACGGAAAAGTATGAAAGCAGTTGTGTTGCTATTTAGAAATAAAACTATCACAGATAGTGAACAATTTGTTTACCCAAATATAACAGAAGTTAAAATTAGTGTTGAAGGAGTACCAAATAGTATATATTCCCAAGGATTCCCCAAACGGAGATTTTTTGAAGAAGCATTTAGAATATTTCGCTGCAGATATTTTGACTGTGACGCGGTCATGGATATTGAAAAATTTTATAAAGATTCATTTGCATTATGTGTGGATTTAAGAACATTAGATGATAACTTTGTTTATGGAACTGGTAAAAAATTAGTAAACACACAGTCTGGATTATTGTTAGAAATTAAAAAAACTGCTATTTCTGCAAATGTAATGTGTTATATATTTGTGATAAGTGATGGATTGCTAAACATTGTAAATAAAGATCTGTCTACAATTCAATTTTGAAAACAAGACAAGATTATAAATAAAAAATGAACGTGAACGATGACAAAAAACCATTTAATATGATAATTGTTGGAATGACTGCTTGTGGAAAAACAAAATATCTTTTAGATTTTATAGAATCAGAATATAAAAATTATTTTGATTATATTTTTTTAATTTGTCCGACATTTGAATGGAATAAAACTTATGAAAATTGGAAATATGATAAAGATGAAGATTTTATTGCTATTCCTTGTGATCAAGATAATGTTGAAGATTGGTTAAAATTTATAGTTGAATTTTCAAAAGGAAGTAAAAGTCTTATTATTCTTGATGATTGTGCAAGTGGAAAAAATGTTAAAAATAGAACAAGTGAATTGGTTAAATTGGGATTTAGTGCTAGACATTATAATCTTTCTGTTGTAGTTATAACGCAGCAGTTGACATCTATTGCTAAACCATTTAGAGAAAATATTTCAAAGTTGGTTACATTTTATAATCCAAATAAAAAAGATATGACAACAATAATTCAAGAATATTTAGACGTAGGTGACCGCACAGAATTGGATAAAATTTTAGAAACTTTGAAAACAAAAAAATATTCATGCTTGGAAATTAATTTAATTTTTCCATTTGGTTATAAAATGAGTGAAAATAGTGATCATATAGAAGTTCTGCAAATTGAGACAAGCACAACCGCAAGTGATCGACCGGAGGTCTCAGCAGCGAAGCTGCAAGAAAAGCAAACGCAAGATGTTAAAAAAGAAGTAATGAAAAAACGCGAAGAATTGATAAAATTGTCTGAAGATGGTGAAATTAGTCAATCAGTGCAAAATTTGAAAAAAGCAAGTGATAAAGTTATATTAAAAATTCATGCTGAATATGAAGTAAAACAAGCGGAAAAAGCAAATGTATTTTTAACTGATTTACTAATTAGTAAATTTGCAGATTTATTAGGTGGGTTAGAAGCTATTGAAAGCAGTGAAGAATTGGAAAAAGAACTGGTTAAAGATAAATTATCAAAAAGAGATGTAAAATCTGTAGTTGAAAAACTAAGTCCATATTTACCATATCTTGGAATATTATCTGGCTTAGTTACAGTTGGAAAACATGTTAATTATAAAAACAGAGCAAAAAAGACGACAGCGGACCGTCAACAAGTGAGCGAAGTGAACAAGTTCGTCAAACTGAATAATTTTATAATATATATTGTATTATAAAATTAAAAATTATGATGTAGATTCTGAAGATGAAGGTTTACCACGGGTTTCACCCACGCTTTGCGTTGTGTCTTTTCTGGTTAATTCACTCATAAGTGTATTTATTATTTTATCTTTTTCTTTTGAGTTATTGTTTGTTGATTCTTCATTTTCTAAAGATTTTAACAATTTTAAATGATTATTATTTTCTGAAAACTGAATTTCATGTATATTATTTTTCCCAAACGTCATTCCAGCTTCAAAATCTTTCATTCCAACATCAACATGAGCACCGATTCTAAAACCACTTTTTTGAATTTTTCTAAAATTTATTGGTGGATAACCATGAAGATTTAAATCTAACTTTGTGTCTGGCTTCGTGTCCTTTCCTGAATCCTTATTGGAATTACCGCTGTGCGTGTCAGCTCTGCTGTTTTTATTATTTATTTTTGATGATACACAATTTCCCATTTTTTATTTATTATTTTTTTATTCTTGATAATAACTAATTTTTCCACAAATTTTACATCGAAATGTTCTAGGTTCTGAAATATAAATATAAAGTTTAAAAACATCATTCCCCGCATGTTGTTGAGGTATTTCCCCCGCATTCCACGGACAGGGTGTCAAAACTGAAGTGTCTTAATCATATATATTAAAAACATGTTTACACACATTTTTCCAAATAAGGTCATAATTTTATCATGTGATAATCGTATGACTGTTCTCAACCAATGAAAAACCAACCCATAAATTAACCTTGTGGCAAAATAAACCAAAAATCAAACCAGTTGGTTTATTTTGTGGTAAAAAAAAACCAAAAGTCAAACCAGTTGGTTTGATTTTTGGTTTAGAAGAACTGACTCGAAGATACGAAAACCGAAGGATCCGGCGCAAGCAATGCTTGTCAACGTATTCAGAACCAGATATATATGATTGAAAGTCATATGGCAGGGCATGAATCATTCACGTTTAATTCTTCCGAAGAGATTTCTAATTTACATCAAGTGGATTTAGCATCCTGCTGTGTTGGGGGATTTCCCCGTGACCCGTTTTTTAAAATGTGTTGAAATTCCCGGTAACGTTAACAAATTCCTGGAAGAGACAGGAAGTGACCGGAAGTGAAACCGAAAGTTACGTTATCAAGGAAAAGGGTTTTCCCCCACGACACTTTGAAAAATTTTGACCAAATTTTAAAAATTTTTCAAATTTGAAAATGTGACGTCATCGTCTACCGCAACGCGGTTTTGAAAATGTGATGAATTTTGTCAAATCCGAAAATGCGACTATTTTGTCGATTTTGAAAATGTGGAAAATTTGACCAAATCTCAAAATGCGCTAGAATCGGCACTTTACAGACTACTCTTACTGTGTCGTGGTGCGATTTTCGGATGTAATGGGTGTTCCAGTGCTCACGTGTCTCATTGAGGTGTTTTTGCAACAATCCTGCAAAGGAAAACCACAGGCATTCTTTCTCTAATTGATCTGCCAAATTCACACTGCCTGTGGCAATTCAATCGTTAAAACAGTTTATCCATCATGATGTGTGATTCTTGCGGAGATATGACCACCAGGCTTCAATGCGTTGATTCCGTGGTGAAGGGACATACCTATGGCTGTTAGGATCATTGCGTAAAAAGGAGTGAATACCTGCCATTGTGCCATTTTCCGTCCCTAAATCTGTCACAAGATCTATGGGACAACCATTGCATGCTGTGACTGCTTCGAGATAGTACTTTGCAATGTTACTTGGAAGGCTATTTTAACGGGTTACATACAGCCACATGATTTTTCGGCTCCACCCATCTATGCACCCATGAATGGGGAAGCCGAGCGGTTTTAGTTTGTCATAACCATCACAATGCCAGGCGTAATTTGGTCCTGGATTATGATATATCCTTCTCCCTAATCGATGTCTCCTTCTTTCTGACACACCTTCCGGATCAATTTCACGAAGTAGCATTTGCACAACCAATCTTGGTACCCTCATTCCATTCATTTGGAGCGTATGTCAGATCGAACGATACCCGCGTGAGCATTGTGCACCCTCTAGTAGTGCCACAATTGCATTTCTAACCGATTCGATATCATACTCAGCATTACGTCTTTGTAACCCGAGTTGTTTTATATGTCTCTTTAAGGTGCTAAGACTCATTTCTTTATCGTGGTATTCAGAGAGAAACTGACAGATTTCTTCGTATGTAAAACCTTTGTAAAAATAGTTGCGGATTAATTCTTCGTAATCGTTTTCCATTTCATGTTCTTCATCAGAGATAGTATCAAACTGTTCGTCCGCCATTTTGATTTTCAGTCTGTCAGTGGTTATTGCATGAAGTATTTCCCAGTATAGTTTCGATAATATACAAAAGAAAGTTCGATCGCTTCAAAAGAAAGTTTAATCGCTACAAAAGAAAGCTCGATTGCTACAAAAGAAAGTTTAATCGCTACAAAAAAAACTTCGATCGCTACAAAAGAAAGTTTAGTCGCTACAAAAAGTTCGGTCAATTCAAAAGAATGTTTGGTGACACCTGTGGGCCACCATAGGTTGTGATTTCAACGAAAACCAGTTAACCATTACATTTTTAGCAATAAAATGTATCTTTCGATGGTGGAGAACTTTAAACGTGGCCAGTGTAGCTGAAAATCAGCAGAAATTCGATGATTTTTACCCGAGGGAAGACCGTTGCCAGGCACCTCTTTGAAGAAATGTGACTAAAGTAAGAAAAAAGTGGCCAATAACATTGTGTAACTTTGGCAGTTTGGCAGTGACTTTACAATAAAGAGGAGATATTACCGTTTTTGTATTCGTCTTGTCTTTGTTTTTCGGATCTCAGGTTTACCAAGTGTATGTATTCGAGGTTTTATTTAAATTACTGTATTTGTCAACTAAATTCAACAATTTTCCGACTATCAATGACGATTAGCTTTCGACGAAAATAAGCTTTAACTAACTCTTTTGCTGGGATCAATTACTGAATGAACCATGCAAACCCAATTTACTGCTAGATGTTGCTGATCAGAGAAGATGGGTTCTGTACTCTTATGAAGGTTCAATACATGTGTTTTGTTTGCACTAGTGCATGTTGTAAACTTGAGTTCACAGCCGTTTGTTGTGATTTAGTATGACGTTTTTTATATGTTTTTCACGTTTTTGATATGGCTTCTAGTTACAGCTTGATCAGTATTGTTGTACTTGTACAGTAACCAAATCATTCATGCAAATCAATGTGAAGTATGTTGTTTGAAGCTGCTTTGTGAGTTGGAGTTGAGGGAGAGCTTTTGGGTCCAAGTCAAACGGAAGTTAGTTAGGTTTTTTCATTAAAGTGTTTACAGAGTTCAGTTTGTTGCATGGTTGATTCTCCTGTTGATTAAAGTCACATTTTTGCCCTTATCAAGTGCATAGCAAAGTACTACAGAAAAATTCATTATTGTTGTCGTGAGAAGGAAACAAAAGCCAACCTTTATCATACAAAATCAGAAAAAGTTTGTTCTCTTCCAACAACAGATTTACAGGAAGAACCAAAATCTGATTTACAGTAATATTGGATAACCTACTCAGTCACTGCATGCATTTGTGTAAGTGTTCACCTATCCCTGGACGACCAGTAGAGTCAAATGTGGTGAAAAACTGAATACATACCCAGAAAAACAGGCATGCAAACATACCCTGTGTAAAAACTGGAAAGCTTAAATAACAGTAAAGGTAATGACTTCTTGAGTCAAATGAACCTTGTCATCATAATTACTAGTGGGAATCTCTAACCACTAAGCAACAGCAACTAAGGTGGTCAAGCAAAGGTTACATGTGTCAACCCATCTATCACCTGAGAAATACATGTTCAAACTACTGAAGTACAAAGGCGAAGATTGTTAAGGAAAGGTGTTTATCAATGTGTCACTGACTCGGCACTAGCAGTAAAATCTAGGATCCAAATCAACATACTAACTTTAAGACAGTGAAGGCAAGCCATATACAAGAATATGCCACTGAAATACCACCACGAAAACCTTACTATGAGGTTTCATGTTAGAACTCTTCAAATAAACGGCCAAGTTCGATTTCCACATATTTCGATTCTAGTGTTCAAACACATGTACAGCATCTGCCGGAAAATTGCAGTTCAATACATCCTGGGCTTTTATCAGCTACAAATGAATCAGGACTTAGGCAAAAACACATCACAGAAAATCGGCTAATAATAAAGGTTACTTAAGAAACAAAGAGAGAAACAAATACACTCTTGTGTATTTGTTACAGACTCGATAGACATTTATCGAATTTGGAAGCAAGTATACAGACGGATGCATTTCGCAAAATAAAGCATTTGCAAAACAAAAGCAAATTCAGAACACTTATTTATTACTTAAAATAAGGTTAAGAACCTTAATTTGGTTGTCAAGTCATCTCGACCTCCCTGAAATTGGCAAGAAATGCCGGTAAACCGCTAAAACTCCTATTTACGCCATATTGTTTGGGACCTGGTTGGGTCCTTCCAATATGGCTGCCGCTCCTTGACTTCCGGCTTCACTTTCTGAGCCCTGTTGCTCTATCCAGTCTTATTTAGAGATCAGTGGTGCAGAATATCCTCACCCAATTTTGGACGTCAGTTTCAGTCCCCTACGCGGGCTTGTACGTCAGTTTTAGTCTCCTACGCGACTTTCTACATTTTCTGAGGATTTCTCAATTTGAAAATACACACAAAACATGTCTTCAAAAGATAGAAATAAGTTTGAGAATTTTAAATATATTTCGACCAAGTCAAACCGAGTTACTGGTTATACATTTTCACGAAAATAAATTATCAAACAGACGAGAAACCTGACGAAACGGTCTCAAAAAATTGAGGAAACTACTTAGTGTACATCCTTTTTTTTGAAGCGTCAGTTTACCATCTTTAGACAAATTCGGATAATTCTTAGGCCACACGGCAAAAATGAATCCTTTTAAACACTCGAGTGTGTAAAACTGGTCCAGTAATGTTTCGTCTATGCACTTTTTCCGTGGTTGTGAATGTTTTTGAAGCTGAACAAAACTAAAACTGAAGATTCAAGTCGTGTAAAGGACTGGAGCTGAAGTATAAGACTGCAAAGAACATTGAAATTGATGTCCAAAATTTCCCTCCATGAGCGGCCATCTTTGGCTTCACTTTTTGCCCGAGCAAATGACTGAGAGTCAGGGTTGCTAGACTGCTGCGCATGCTCAATGTCAAAAACCATTCGTGAAAAAGCCAAAATAAGCCAAATAATTACGATTGAGAAAAAGCCAAGAAAAGCCAAACTTACTCAATGTTTTGATAATCAAGCCAAAAAAAGCCAGAGCCAACAAATATTCTGCGAGGTTTATTGTTTCCATATACTAAACTTTGTACAATATATAACAATCTAAATTATATACACATTACTCTAATTAAAAAGTCTTCAATTATCAGTAACAAAACGCAAACATAAGTGTCATCAACTGAGTTAATTCAAATGTTCAAAAACAAATGTCCTTCCAATGTTCACGTAACCATATAGTCAATTTACCAAATTAGTAAAATTCCACAAATTTATATGCAATATAATACAAGAAAAAATTACACCGTCCATCACTCGAGTTTTGAGCTTTCGACAAAGTTCTCTAATTTATTTGTCTTGGCTGTGTAACTCTTTGCTAGGGGAGTCATACATTTGCTTAGCATTAAATAGCTCAAACATGCGTTTGGTTACAACTATATTCACACAGCATTTCTCGCTAAAATACAACTTGCTGCGAATTCTGACTAGAGCGTTCAGTAGCTCTAACCCCATCCGATTCCGCTCCTTACATTTGACCGATGTAACCAGTGAAAATATTCTTTCGACTACAGCGTTGCTGACAGGGCTGGTTAGACAATTTAGTGCACACGTTGCTAATTCCTGGAACGGCCTCTGACCAAGCGAATTTTGAAACTGGAATATGCCAGACCAAAATCTTGCAGTGTCTTCGGCTATGGTTCCATTGAAAACTGGCTCCTCTCTCCACTCCTGATGCAAAATCTTTCTGTATTGCTCCTCTGTCAGGTTGTGTTCAGTAGTAGTCTGTAAAGTGCCGATTCTAGCACATTTTCTGAATTTTAATGAGCTTTCGAAAGTTGATGACGTCATCACCAATTTTGAGTTATGACGTCATCAGGTCATTCCCAACCTGGTTTTTGATTGACAGATTCTGTGACGTCACACTTCCGGTTTTTACCTGTTTTTTACCAACTTGGGGAAATCCCCAAAAACTCAAAAATGTGCTAGAATTCCAAATTGTTTCAACACCAAAAATGTGCTAGAATTCCAACTTGAAAACAAATGAAAATTTTTTGAAACAGAATATTTTGACAATTTCAAAATGTGTCAAAAATCGGTTTTCCGCATTTTGAAATTTTTCAAAGTTTCAAATTTGGTTGAGATTTGGTCAAATCTTTCAAAGTGTCTTAGAGGGTTCAAAAACTTCACATTTTAGCTTCACATTTGTGAAACTTTTGTGCGAAAAATTTCACATTTTAGTTTCACATTTGTGAAACTTTTGTGTGAAAAGTTAAGCGCTCGCTTGCTGTGTGGGGGAAATCCCTAATCAACAGGAGGGGGAATTACTTTATTTAACAACGTTGCTGTAAAATTTGTGGAAAAATTAGTTATTTTCAAGAATAAAAAAATAATAAATAAAAAATGGGAAATTGTATATCATCAAAAACAAATAATAAAAACAGCAGAGCTGACACGCACAGCGGAAATTCCAATAAGGATTCAGTCAAGGATACGAAGTTAGACACAAAGTTAGATTTAAATCTTCATGGTTATCCACCAATAAATTTTAGAAAAACTCGAAAAAGTGGTTTTAGAATCGGTGCTCATGTTGATATTGGGGTTAAAGATTTTGAAGCTGGAATGACGTTTGGGAAAAATTATATACAGGAAGTTAATTTTTCAGAAAATAATAACCATTTAAATTTATTAAAATCTTTAGAAAATGAAGATAGAAGTTCAAATACAGAAAAAGATAAAATAATTGCTTCATTAATTGATTTAAATAAAAAAGAAAAACAACAAAAAGAGGATAAATAATTTTATAATTCAATATATATTATAAAATTAATTTGTTGATGTATCATCTGGTTCACAGTCATGGAATTATGTGAATTCTGTGGTTTTGGTTTTTCAACACGTTTTTTAATAAAATGTTTTCCAACTGTAATTCCCCCAGATAATATTCCAAGATATGGTAGATATGGGGATAGTTTTTCAACCACAGATTTTACATCTCTTTTTAATAATTTATCTTTTACCAAATCTTTTTCCAATTCTTCACTGCTTTCAATTGCTTCTAATCCTCCCAATAAATCAGCAAATTTACTAATTAATAAATCTGTTAAAAATGCATTTGCTTTTTATGCTTGTTTTAATTCATATTCAGCATGAATTTTTAATATAACTTTATTACTTGCTTTTTTCAAATTTTGAATAGATTGACTAATTTCACCAATTTCAGACAATTTTATCAATTCTTCTCGTTTTTTCATTACTTCTTTTTTAACATCTTGCGTTTGCTTTTCTTCACTTGCGGTTGTGCTTGTCTCAATTTGCTGGACTTCTATATGATCACTATTTTCACTCATTTATTTTATAACCAAATGGAAAAATTAAATTAATTTCCAAGCATGAATATTTTTTTGTTTTCAAAGTTTCTAAAATTTTTTCCAATTCTTTGCGGTCACACACACCTAAATATTCTTGAATTATTGTTGACATATCTTTTTTATTCGGATTATAAAATGTAACCAACTTTGAAATATTTTCTCTAAATGGTTTAGCAATAGATGTAAATTGTTGTGTTATAACTACAACAGAAAGATTATAATGTCTAGCACTAAATCCCAATTTAACCAATTCACTTGTTCTATTTTTAACATTTTTTCCACTTGCACAATCATCAAGAATAATAAGACTTTTACTTCCTTTTGAAAATTCAACTATAAATTTTAACCAATCTTCAACATTATCTTGATCACAAGGAATAGCAATAAAATCTTCATCTTTATCATATTTCCAATTTTCATAAGTTTTATTCCATTCAAATGTCGGACAAATTAAAAAAATATAATCAAAATAATTTTTATATTCTGATTCTATAAAATCTAAAAGATATTTTGTTTTTCCACAAGCAGTCATTCCAACAATTATCATATTAAATGGTTTTTTGTCATCGTTCACGTTCATTTTTTATTTATAATCTTGTCTTGTTTTCAAAATTGAATTGTAGACAGATCTTTATTTACAATGTTTAGCAATCCATCACTTATCACAAATATATAACACATTACATTTGCAGAAATAGCAGTTTTTTTAATTTCTAACAATAATCCAGACTGTGTGTTTACTAATTTTTTACCAGTTCCATAAACAAAGTTATCATCTAATGTTCTTAAATCCACACATAATGCAAATGAATCTTTATAAAATTTTTCAATATCCATGACCGCGTCACAGTCAAAATATCTGCAGCGAAATATTCTAAATGCTTCTTCAAAAAATCTCCGTTTGGGGAATCCTTGGGAATATATACTATTTGGTACTCCTTCAACACTAATTTTAACTTCTGTTATATTTGGGTAAACAAATTGTTCACTATCTGTGATAGTTTTATTTCTAAATAGCAACACAACTGCTTTCATACTTTTCCGTGGGATATTTATGGTTTCATTATGTAAAGTCGCATCTTTATCCCATTCTACTGTTTTCATCAAATTTACATAATTATATGATAATGATCTTCCAGTAGTGTAATTTGTTAAAACATCAATTGCTAAATCTTGGTTTTCAATCGTTTCATACTCTAATTCTAAATTTTCCAAAGTATACCCGCCAACACTTTGTCCGCTTTGTGCTACCATAATTTCACTAGCTTTTGGAAAAGTTAAAATATATTGAAAATTGTTAATCATTCCATAAGGAGCATATAGTCCATGATCTGAAAGTATTTTTTCTAATTTTAAACACTGTTTTGTTCCATAAATATCACACATTAATTTATCAGAAGCTTTTTCAGCAGTTCCACTTGTTGCTCCAGAGTCATCTTTTGAAATTAATTTTCTAAGATTCTCTCTCGCGATTCCATATTCAACCATATCTGCTCTTTCGAATTCAGGTTTCCAGAGATCTTTGTAAATTTCCAAAAGAGATTCTCCCCTATTATCGTAAACAATTTCTCCAGCAAATTTAACAACCAATCTTTTCTTTAACAATTTTGATAAATTATTTAAAAACCAAGACTTAGTATTTGCATTTTTAAAATTAAATAACAATCTTAATGAATCAGGAACAAGACACAAATTAGGGTTTAATTTTGGAATATCTATGTAAAGCTCTTCTTCAGGATTTACTTTATTCGGATTCAAAGTTACAATATGCCTTGTTCTGGTTCCTTTAATTTCGCTCATTTTTGATCTTTTATATCCTGGATATAATTCGTCTACTCTGTTCATTTTTTATTATATAAAAAATTAAAAATTATATTTATTTTTTCTATTTTTTCTATTCTTATATTCTTCATATAAAAAGTAAGTAATTGCAATAACTAATATCCATAGATTTTTAGCTAGAAAAGCAATACCTTTTGCTCCCCATGATAATATTTGAGAAATTAAATTTAAAACTGCTGAAATGACTGCACCAAAATTTTTATCTATATTTGCAATTGCTTTTCCTAATTTTCCGACTGCATTTGCACCTTGTTTTAATGTGTTTCTTGCTCCTATAACTATTGCTGTAATTATACTCGCAACAGAAATAGCAACTGCTGATGAACCTGCGAGATTTTCTTTCACCCATTTTTTAAATCTTTCTAATCTTCCAAGGTCAGACTGTTCAACACTTTCATTTAAAATCTGTATTCCTTCTTCACTACTTGGTATTTCATTATTTTCAAGACTCATTTTGTCTGCTTGAAGTTCTGCAATTTCTGAAAAACTTTTATATATACTTTTTTGAGGTTCAGCTGTTTCTAAATCAGCTTTATTTTTCCATTGAATACTATCTTTATAAAATCCACTAATTTTTCCATGTATAACTTCTTTTTTTTCAGCTTTTGTCAGACTAGAATCAATACTATCAATATTATCATCATATAAACTTCCTCTAAATTCTCTTAAATCAGCGTTGTTAAATAATGTTCGTCTTGGGTCATTCTCATCATCAACTAATTTTTTTAGGTTATTTTCACTAACTATATTATCAATTTTAGTTTGAATTTTTAAAAGAAAAACGTCAGCGACAGAATCATAAAAAATTTCCTCATCGGTTTCATTATCTTCAGCTCCAATTCTTTCTTGGATTGCTGCTCTTGGAGTTTTTTCATATTCTTTTTTTGCTTTTTTCATATAATCATTAAATTCATCAACATATTTCTTATTTTTTCTAACAAATAACTCTGGTTCATTGTTTTTATTGACATAACCAATTTTTTCACCTTTGAAAATAATTGAAATATATTTTCTGCTTTTTGGGTCTCTAACAAATTCAGTTTTTTCTAACAATATTTTTGAATTTTCGCCATTTTTCTTTTCGATAGTAACATTGAATATTTTTTTGAAAGATCCTTTTATATCATCAGTAATTGATCTTTTTATAGATCCCAAATATTTTTTCAAATTATAACTAAATTTTACTCTATTAATTTTACTTGGTTCTTCTTCTTCATTGTTTAGTAATCTTGTTTTTTCATTATTATCCATTGGGTTATCACCACCAAAACTTGTTTCCCCCTCCTCACGGTCTTCCTCTTCTTCTTCCATATTTCTATTTCTCATTTCTATATCATCAAAACCTTCAGACATTTATTTATTTATTTTTTTTAATTTATCATCTTACATGTTTTGAATATTTTCTTCTGCGATCCAAGAATTGTGTTTATTATCATAACCTAACCACTTTACCAACACCATATTTTTACCTTTCACTTTTTTCCTTTTTAATATTTTCTCAACTCTATACACATCATCCTTTTTATCCGCAGCAGATAATTCCTGTTCATAAAATTTCCCAATGATTGGTTCTCCTTCTAAATCTTCCACTTCATACATGTTTGGATCACCTCTAAATACTTTTACAATTTTAAAAATTTCTTCTGTAAAATTAGATTCATAACCTTTAGTAAAGATATTCTTATATTTAGTAATCCTAACAGTATCACCAATTCTGAATTTAGGTAAAGGTAAATCTCCTAATGGGTAGCCATATAGTGTAATCCACACTTGGTCTTTGTTAGACTTGTTCACATCAGCAGGTTTCATTAATATACTCTTGTGTTTAGTATTATTATAATTATCTACAAGGTTACTCAAAATGTTAATCCAATTATAAGTTTCCTTGCTATAGAAATATTTCCACATGGATGTTTTTAGAGTTCTGTTAAATCTTTCAACTATAGCTGCTTTTCTAACAGATTTTGTGGAAAAATATTCAATATTATGTTCTTTCAATAACCACCTTACACCAACATTATAAAATTCTTTTCCTTCATCAAATTGAGCTACATTTGGATATTCGTCAAATCTTTTTTTGAATTTTCTAAGTAATTTTCCAACAGCTTTCGTCATGTTAAAAGTATCTTTTCTGTAGACAGGAATAGAGAATGCATATCGACTTAGAATTTCAACAGCAGTAAGTATCCAATAATATCCATCATTATATTTTTGATATTTTTTCATATCAATCAAGTCCATTTGTATTTGGTCACCCAAGTCTTTAACAAATGTTTTTTGGAATTTATGTCTTCTGACAATTGGTTTAAATCTAGTAAAAGTATCTTGTGTTTTTAACCAGTCTTGCACAATTTTTCTACTGACTTTTAATCCCTTTTCTTTTGCTTTTTGATAAAGTCTTTCTGCAGATTGATAACCTGTTTCTGGGTTGTAATAAATATCTCTTAACTCTTGTTCAATAACAACTTCTTTGTCTCTAATTTTGTTAGCATTCACTTCGTTCACATTCATCTATTTTTATTAAAATAAATAATGAATTCAACTGAAGAAATGGAAAAAATGGAAAGAAAATATTATGGGAAAAATTATGATTATGTTATGAAAAATATTAAAGAAGATGTTGAATTGGAGAAAAAATATTTTAAGAAAAAATATCCATACGCAGACATGTCAAAGTTTACTTTTGAAGCTGATTTTGATAAAAATGCTGTTTTTCAAGGTTATCATATTTGGTTTAAAAATAATTCGTTTTTGTCAACAGATATAAATTCAGACACGTTTAAAAATGACCCAAATATGACAAAATATTTAACAATAAATAAACCAAAACCAAACTTTCCAAAAATTTGGAAACTTGGAGGAAGTATACAAGAATTACCAAGAGGAAAAAGACA
Organism: Heliopora coerulea; assembly: GCA_030142905.1. NCBI lineage: Eukaryota > Metazoa > Cnidaria > Anthozoa > Scleralcyonacea > Helioporidae > Heliopora > Heliopora coerulea. Next base: position 1,479,782 of record JASJOG010000077.1, on the reverse strand, counting down.
TGTTGGTTATGCTGGAAAATCTTATTATTGGGATAATTTTCCTACACAATATGTTTTAAGTTATCCTATTAACCAGTTTAGAATTTATGTAAGCAATACAGATTATTTTCAAAGTAATTTACCTGGATTGAATATAACTACAGATGATAATGCAAAATGGTCACTTAATGAACCATATTTTCAAAGTATTATAGGAACATGGATTGCAACTTATGGATGCGGAATTTCAATCCAACATTTATTATTTTCAGCTGATGTACCAAAACAAATTATGTCATTTATGAGATTTCATCTGTATTTTACAGTCAGAAGAATTATGCATCAATTGAAAAACGGTGATGATAAAATCTTTGATAAATTTAATGCTGGATTTTTAAAAGATCACAATCCAAAATGGACATGGCAGGAAATTTCAGGAAAAAAAAGACACATTGGAGATTCTCATGCAATTGATATGAGTACACCATGGCCAGGATATCAACACGGTCCTGGTCAAATTAGAGACACACAAAATGATTATAAAAAATTTGTTCCAAAAATTTCAGATGGATTAATAAAAAAGGGAACTGAATTGTTAAATCACAGCATTGAAGCATATCTTTATGCAATTCTTGTATCTCAAGCTAGAACTAGACAAAGTATTGTTTCAAATAGAGCTTCAGCATTGGAAACACAAAAAGTTTTTAGACAAATTTTTGAAGATTCTATAATAAATTATGATACGACAACATGGATTAATAATATGAATCAAGCAATTTCGTCAACTAATGTAGTTTTAAATACTGCTATAAGTCCAACTTTATGGTTAATTCCATCATCTTTAATAATTTTAAAAGAACCAATAGGTGGGTATAATAACAAATTAAAAGTTTCTGATGAAAATATGGTTTTTGGAATTAACGAAAAATTAAATTATTACGGGTCAAAGACCCGCGAAACAAAATTACAGGGAAATGAAATAAAGAAAAATGAATCCAAAAAAGATTTGAAAAATAATACATTAAAATACATTTCAGACCTTTCAGGTAAATCTTCAAAAATTATCCCTCCAAAAACATCAAGTGAAAATTTATGGATTTTATCTTTTGCAATAGTTGGTGGAATTTTAATTGCACGGTACGTGCTCTGATCAGACAAAGTTTCGAATCAAAATATTTATTATAAAATAAATGGTGATATCTTTAAAAATTTTTATATCAAAAAATGAAAAAACAATCGCATTAGACGATCCAATCATATTAAATAGTTGTTCAGAGATGTTTGTAAAATCTATAAGTATTTTTTGGAATTATAATAATTTGGATGCAAATATTCATCATTATAACTATAATAATACAAAAATTGGTTTCAAAGATGGGTATTATACCTTTAATATTTTAAAAACAGAATTTGAAAATGTTGGAAAAATAGAACTGGAACAAATTGATTTTTCAGGAAAATGTACAATAAAATCAGATAAAACATTAAATTTACAAACATTTGCACCCATACTAGGATTTCCCATTAATAAAGTTATATCTCCAAATACATTAACTGAAAGTGACAATGAAGTAAATATCAACAATAATTTGGAATATGTAAACATAAGTTGTAACATGATTGACAAAAGTAAAAATTTTGTAAATGGAAAAAGAAGTGACATTCTTATACAAATTCCGATAACAACACAACAAACACTAAAAGGTAGTATTTCTAGAATTTATCCTTCCTCCGAAGGTACAAAAGGGGTTAAATTATCAAATGGAATTTATAATGAATTAATATTCAAAGTAGAAGGAAATAATTCATCTTCAATTGGAAACATTTTATTGGAAATTATTATAAAATAAATGAGTTTATTTTACAGATATGAAAAAGTTAATGATAATATAACAACAGGGGGTCTCCCAACAACAGGAGGTACAATGACTGGAAATATTAACATGGGCTCAAACCATATAATAACATCAGCTGACCCAACAGAAAATGCGCATTTAGCGAGGAAGAAATATATTGATGATAATTTAAACATTCTCAAAAAGGATGTTAGTTTTTCAGTGTTGAAAGATAATTTTTCTTTGAAATTTCATAATCTATATTTTGTTGAATATAATTCAATATATGATTTGTTGTTTGAAAGAAACGGCGGAAAAGTAAAAGAACTAATTGATTATGGAATTGAAGGAAACAATTTTAAACAAGCAACAAAAAGTCTTCAACCTTCCTTGTGTTTAGAAAGCAAAAAAGAAAATAATAAATATTTTTTAAAATTTAATAATAATAGAATGATTTCAAATTCCAACATTAATCCAATATCAGGAAAAAAAGATATTGTAAATGTTTTTGTTGTTTATAAATTGAATTCTGTTCCTTCATCTGGAAGTGATTGGTTAAAAGGAGGAATTTTTGGGAATGATAATGGAGGTTATGATAAATTTGTTTGTTTTGCAAATCCATCCACAAAAGAATTAGTTATTGCTGGAGATAGTGCTGATTTTTTAAGTATTGGTTCAAATCCTATAAATCATAAAACACCAATTGCTGCTTTTCAATCAAAAGCAAATGCTGGAGTTTTGAATAAATGGATATGTTTGAGTATTCATTGGGATATGAGCAGTATGTATACAACACCAAATAATAATAAAAGTAGTGTTTATTGTAATGGAAAAAAGTTAATAACTTTTACATCCAAAACTGTTTTAGGAGATACAACTTTAACAATTGGTGATATAAAAAACAACACAAATTCACCTTTTGATGGATCAATATCTTTCTTTTCAATTTTAAAACATGAAAAAATGACAGAAAAAGAAATTTTGTTTTATCATTATGTTCTTTGTAATTTATACAACATTGATCATAATCCTATAAATATATAAAATAAATGAGTGTTATATTTAATGATGATGATTTTAGCTCAAAAAGAAAAAATTTCATTTTAAATGAATTTGATAAAAAATTATCAAAAACAGGAGGAACAATGACTGGGGATTTGGATATGGGAAATCATCATATTCTTCATGCAGCAAATTATACCCCATCTTCTGATCATCATGTTGCAACTAAAAAATATGTGACAAATTTTTCATTGGCAAATACGGTTGCAAATATTTATAATTTACAAATGGATGATGAAGGAATTTTTGATGTGAAAGATGATGATAATTATATAGAATATACTGGAAGCAATAAAAAGGTTGAAAAACTTTTGAATTTGTCAAGAAAAAAAGATTTTAATTTCAAACAAGATGATACAAACAAACAACCATTTTTCAAAAAATCCACAATTAATAATAATTTTTATTGTGTCCAATACCACACTGGTCTTGGATCAAACAGCAACAATTTACATTTAACTTGTGAAGAAAATATTTTAAGCTATCAATACTTGAATTTTTACTTTGTATATGGTTTAAAATCATTAAATTCGTCTAACAATGAGGTGTCGTTGTTTAAAATCATAGATAATGAAACAGTAAGTCAACCAACTCCTTTTAATTTTGGTATTTCTTATCATAATTCATTATTATATATCACAAATTCATCCACGTATTCAATTTTAGATAGCAGATGGCAATTGAAAGCAAATGCAACTCAAATAAACAAATTAATATGTCTTTCTGTTCATTGGGATCAAGGTAACATCGGTGGCGATAAAAAAGGAAATCTTTATGTGAATGGAAAAGAAATTGTTTCTTTCTATACAAATGCTAGAAAGTATCACACTCCAAATATGAAATTTTATCTTGGATCAAAAAATAAAGACCACGGAAAAATGGATGGAGAAATATTATATGTATATGTTTCGACAAGAAAAATGAAATACCCAGAAATTGTTTTAAACCATTATCTTCTTTGTAAAAAATATGGTGTTGACTTTGACGAAGATGAAATATTAAAATATATAACTAAATAAATTTTGAATACATTTTGAACGCTTGCGATAACGCTTGCAATAACGCTTGCGATAACGCTTGCGATAACGCTTGCGATAACGCTTGCGCTCAGCTTGCAGCTTTGATGCTGTTTGAATAAATTTTAAATAACCACAAATGTTATTTAAAATTTACTTGACTTTTATTTCATTTTATTTATAAATAACGCTTGCGCTCAGCTTGCAGCTTCGCTGCTGAGACCTTCGGTCGATCGCTGTTTGAATAAATTTTAAATAAATTGTAAATAAATTGTAAATAAATTTTGAATAACCACAAATGTTATTTAAAATTTACTTGACTTTTATTTAATTTTATTTATAAATAATTTTGAATAAATTTTTAATAACCACAAATGTTATTTAAAATTTACTTGACTTTTATTTACTTTTATTTATAAATAACTTTGAATAAATTTTAAATAAATTGTAAATAAATTTTATTTAAATAAATTTTAAATAAATAATTTTAAATAAATAATTTTAAATAAATTTTGAATAAATTGTAAATAACGCTTGCGCTCAGCTTGCAGCTTCACTGCTGAGACCTTCAGTCGATCGCTGTTTGAATAAATTTTGAATAAAAAAAAAATTATAAATAAATGAGTGAAGAAAATAAAGTAACAGCAGTTGAAAAATCTGTTAAAGCAAAAGATCCAAGAAAAGTGGAATTGGGAAAAAGATTGGCTAAAATTTCAAGAGAAGCAAAAGAAAGAAAAGCAAGACAGCGGAGCGAAGAAAATTCTAGACAACAAAGCGAAGAAAACGGGGTCGGTGAAGAAATAAATAATTACACCTTTGGCGTTGAACCTTCCACTTTGGGATATTTGATTGGGGTTGTGGGAGTTGCTGCTGCGTTGGGAGGATTATACTTTGCATATAAAAAAGACAAAAGAGACCAAGAAATGCTTCACCAAAACGAAGATTCAGCGAATCAACAGCAAAAACAAGAAAAAGACGGTGAAACTAAGCTAAGAAAGAAGGAAGGTCATGAGTTTAAAATAAACCCGTCGTGTTCTATTGAAAACCTGTAAGTTTAAAAAATTTTTTTATGTATATAAATAAATGGGTGAAATGAATAGAAAAGAAGTTATGAATGAATTATATGATTCTACAATAATTACATTGGGTGCTGTTGGAGTTGGAATGATATCAAGAAAAGTAATTAGTGATGGTTTATCAACTCCATCTAGTTTAGTTCCTACTTTAAAACTTGCAGCAGCTGTGGGTTTATCATCGCTTGCAGTTAAATATGCACAAGATAAGAAATGGATTCCTTCTGATCCTTTCAAATCATAAAATAGAAAAAATGTATAAATAAATGGAAACAGTAGTTGGTGGATTATTTAATGCAGTTGCTTTTGCAGGTGCTGGATTTTTATTTTCAAAATTAAATCATTCTGGATATGAAAAAGAGATAAAAAGACATAATGAAGCAATGGAAAAACTTAGTGAAGCAAAGGAAAAATGGTATGAGGAGCAAGCAAAAAGAAAAGAAGAAATTGAAAAATTAAGACAACAATTATCTGATGCAAATGCTGATATAAATGAGACAAACATGTCTTTGAAAAATCTTGCTGAAATTAATAATCGTTTAAAATCTCTTGAAAATGAAGAAAATGAAGAAAATGACAGGGAACCACCAAAATTAAAAGATTATTATGAACCTTCTGATGAAATGAAAGAATATCAAAATGTTGCTTTTTTTCTTGTTGGGATTTCAGGTGGTTATGTAGTTTATAAATTTATTTAAAAATTTTTCTTTAAATAAAAGAATTATATAAATAAATGGAAGACCATTACCAACAAAAACATTTAAACAATTGTGGAATATTGCAAGAGAAAGAAAAATAAAATATTATAAAATATACACAAAAAATCAACTTGAAGAAATGCTGAGATTTGAAATTAGCAAACCAAATGAAAAGTATGAGAAATATTGTAGAGAAAAATTGAAAAATCCAATCCCAGTAATAGTTATAAACAGTGAAACAGGTGAAATCTTAAATTTTAAAAGTCTTAGATCTGCTGCAAAAAATTTTAATATGAATGCAGAAAGTATTAAACATAGAATAAAAAGAAAAAAAGATTTGGAAATTAATGGACAAACATTTTTGGTTTTTTATAACTGTTGAAAAATTTTGATTTTTTTTAAAAATTTTTTGTTTAAAGGAAAATTTATATATAATAAAAAAAGAGATGTCATCAACAATTATTGAAATACTTGTACCAAAAAATTATAAATATACAAAAAGTAATATGTATAATACTTTTATCAAAGAAATTATTAAACTTAGCAGAGAAGAAATATTACCACATACTGAATTTACAATAAATTATAAAGAAAAAGATTGTTATTTTTCTGATTTTGAAGTTGATTACCAGAATGATGAAAAAATTTATATGCATTATCATCTTATTTTAAAACCTCAACCAAAAATAGATCCTCCATTATTTAATATTTTTGTTTTTACTAAGATTGAGTAATCATTCATAATTTTTTTTCAATATAGTCACGTGACCAATCATGAACAAAATTGTTTTTTTAATTATTTTTTAACTTTAAAAAAAAATATATATATAAATAAAGAATGAATACAACGAGAAATTTATTGGACGAAGATGTTCCAAATATTAATACTCCTTTATTAAAACCAAAAAAATATTTAAAAATTAATAATTTGGTTGAAAACTCAAAAGAAAAAGCAAATGATTTATTTAACAAGACTAAAGAAAAAATACTTAATTTATTTGATAAATACACCCCCCTGGATCCCTTGAGGAATAACAAAGAAAAAATAACAAATTGGTATAATCATCTAAAAGATAATGTTTTAGATATATTTAACAAAATACAAGGTAAAGTTTCCACCCCAGCTGCAAAATTTAAATTGGATAAAGAAGCTCTTAATGTGACGAAAAGATATGAATTGAATTTGGAAAAATTTGAATTATCTTTATATGATCCTTTAAGTCTATTGAAAAAAATAAAACCATTGGTAATTAAAAAATTCAAAAAATATCCAAGCACAAAACAACAAATAACTCTTGTGTGTTTGATGTCAAAAACAAATCCAGCAACAGGAGAACAAACCACAGACAATGCTCATTTTCATAGTTATTATGAAGAAATTTTTGATGGAAATAATTTTGACGAAATATATGAAAAAATGACACAAAAAATTATTTTGAGTTTTGAAGAATTTTTAAAAAATTCAAGCTTATGGAAATTTCACAAAGGATTGAAAATAATTTTAAATATTAATGAAATTAAACGATTACTTGCATCTTCTTTTATTCCTTTACCAGAGTTTTTAAAAGATAAAAAAGCAATTATCAATCCAGAAAATGATGATCAAAAGTGTTTATTGTGGTGTGTTGTAATAAGTGAACTTTTGAAAACTAATCCTAATTTAAAAAATCCTGGAAGAATTACAAAAATGTTAAAAAAGAAAGCTGAAAGTTTTAATATAAAAGATATTAATTTCCCATGTGGATTTTCTGATATTGATAAATTTGAAAAAAATAATAACATTGCAATTAATTTATTTGGATATAATGAAGAAAAAAGATTTGGAAATAAAAATCATGAAATTTTTCCTTTGAGAGTTAGTAAGGTTGAAAATCCAGAATCACATGTAAATATATTATTAATAACTAATGAAAATGGAGATAAACATTATTGTTTAATTAAAAATATGAGTAGATTGTTTTCAAGTCAATCTAGTAAAAACCAAAAAAAATACTTGTTTGTAATTATTGTTTACAACATTTTAGAACTGAACAAACTCTTAAAAATCATTTAGAATATTGCTCAAAATATGAATGTGGAAAAACTGTTTATCCAAATAAAGGAGAAAAATTATATTTTAAAAATTATCAAAAAATGCATGATATTCCATTTGTAATTTATGCAGATTTTGAATGTAATTTAAAATGTGAGGATAAAAATATTGGAGATAATACAAAACAATTTCAAAAACATGAACCATCTGGATATTGTTATTTGATAAAATGTTTTGATGATAATTTATTTAAACCAAAATTATTAAAATATACCAAAAAACCTGGTGAAGATATTTCTTTAAAATTTGTAGAAAGTTTAGAAAATAATATTAAAAAAATACATGAGCAATTTAAATTTCCAAAAAAAGATAATATTAAGTGAAAAGGATAAAACAGATCTTAGAAGAGCTGAGAAATGTTATGCATGCAGGTGTGTATTTGGAAAAGCAGAAGAAAAATCTGAAAAAAATGATGAATGTGATGAATGTGATGAATATGATGAATGTGATGAATTTGAAAAGATGGATAAATTATTTATGGACGATAAAATTAGTGCAGAAGAATTTAAAAAATATTTTGAAGACAGAGAAAAAGGAAAAGAAAATGAAAAAGAAAACGAAGAAAAAGAAAAAGAAAAAGAAACGAAAAGAACCAATTTCACAGACAAAGTTAGAGATCATTGTCATTTTACTGGAAAATATCGAGGTGCTGCATGTATTAGTTGTAATACACAAATGAAAAAACCAAAATTTATTCCAGTTATATTTCATAATTTACAAAATCATGATAGTCATTTGTTTATAAAAAATCTAGGTGTTTCAGAAGGTGAAATTAATTGTATACCCAACACTGAGGAGAAATATATTTCATTTACAAAAGAAATTATTGTTGATAAGTTTGAATCTATAAAAATAATTACAGGAAAACAACTTCAAAGTAAATGTAGAGATAATATTATTGAATGTGAAGAATTACCATCAACCAGTGAAACCAGTGAAAACCCAAAGTATAAAATCAAAGAAATTATTAATGTTAAAAAACAAATTAGATTTATTGATAGTTTTAAATTTATGCAAAGTAGTTTATCAAATTTAGTTAATAATTTAGATAAAGATGAAATGAATATTTTGAAGAAATTTTATAAAAATGAAGAACAAAGAGAATTATTAACTAGAAAAGGAGTTTTTCCATATGATTGGTTTGATAATATTGAAAAATTGAAAGAAGAAAAATAACCTGATATTGGAGAATTTTATTCTAAATTAAATGATGAAAATATAAGTGAAGAAGATTATAAACATGCGAAAAATGTTTGGGAAAAATTTAATATTAAAAATATGAGAGAATATCATGATTTATATTTGAAAACTGATGTAATTTTATTAACTGATATTTTTGAAAATTTTAGAAAAGTTTGTAAACAAAATTATAAATTAGACCCAGCATGGTACTTTACTTCACCTGGATTAGCATGGGATGCAATGTTAAAAATTACTGAAATTAAATTAGAATTATTATCTGATCCGCAAATGTATTTAATGATTGAAAATGGAATAAGAGGTGGAATTTCAACAATCACAAAAAGATATGCAAAAGCTAATAATAAATATATGGAAAAAAAATATAATCCTGAAGAAGATAATGTTTATCTTTCTTATTTGGATGCAAATAATTTATATGGTTGGGCAATGAGCAAAAAACTTCCTGTGAGTCATTTCAAATGGATGGTAAACAAAGAATTGGAAAATTGGAAAAAATATAGTTGTATATTAGAAGTTGATTTAGAATATCCTGAAAATTTACATGATTTACACAATGAATATCCGTTAGCACCAGAAAGATTAAAGGTTGGTAATGTTGAAAAATTAATTCCAAATTTGAATAATAAAGAAAAATATGTTTTGCATTGTGAAAACTTGAAGTTATATGAAAAATTAGGATTAAAAATTAAACGAATTCATAAAGGTATTAAATTTCATGAAGAAGATTTCATGAAAAAATATATTGATTTAAATACAAAACTGAAAACAAGCGCAAAAAATGATTTTGAAAAAGATTTTTTCAAGTTAATGAATAATTCTGTGTTTGGAAGAACAATGGAAAATGTTAGAAACAGAGTTGATATTCAATTGGTTAACAGAGAAGAAAAAGCATTAAAATTATTTTCAAAAAGTAATTTTAGTAAAAGAACAATATTTTCTGAAAATCTAATTGCGATTCATATGCATAAGAGTAAAATTAAACTAGATAAACCAATATATTTAGGAATGAGCATATTGGATTTATCAAAGACTTTAATGTATGATTTTCATTATAATTATATTAAGAAAAAGTATGGTGAAAATGCATCATTATTATTTACCGACACTGATAGTTTAATGTATGAGATTAAAACCGAAGATTTTTATAAAGATATTTCACCAGATGTTGAAAAGATGTTTGACACAAGTAATTATCCAAAAGAACATAAAAGTGGAATAAAAACTGGATTAAACAAAAAAGTAATTGGAATGATGAAAGATGAGTGTGGTGGAAAACAAATTGAAGAATTTGTGGGGTTGAGAGCAAAATTATATTCTTATAAAATGTGTGAAGATGAAAAAGAGTCAAAAAGATGTAAAGGTGTTAAGAAAAATGTTATTGAGAAAGATATAACGTTTCAAAATTATAAACATTGTTTATTTACTGAAGAAGAACAAATAAGAAAAATGAATTTAATAAGACATCGAAATCATGAATTGTATACTGAAAGTGTTGAAAAAATTGCATTGTCAACAAAAGATGATAAAAGAATAATACTTGAAAATAAAATTGAAACACTTGCATATGGTCATTACATGAATGAAATGATTGATGCTTAACGAGTAAGACATCTTCACAAATCAAATAATTTTTCGCACAAAAGTTTCACAAATGTGAAGCTAAAATGTGAAGTTTTTGAACCCTCTAAGACACTTTGAAAGATTTGACCAAATCTCAACCAAATTTGAAACTTTGAAAAATTTCAAAATGTGGAAAACCGATTTTTGTCACATTTTGAAATTGTCAAAATATTCTGTTTCAAAAATTTAATTTTCATTTGTTTTCAAGTTGGAATTCTAGCACATTTTTGGTGTTGAAACAATTTGGAATTCTAGCACATTTTTGAGTTTTTGGGGATTTCCCCAAGTTGGTAAAAAACAGGTAAAAACCGGAAGTGTGACGTCACGGAATCTGTCAATCAAAAACCAGGTTGGGGAATGACCTGATGTCGTCATAACTCAAAATTGGTGATGACGTCATCAATTTTAGAAAGCTCATTAAAATTCAGAAAATGTGCTAGAATCGGCACTTTACAGACTACTTTCAGTTTCTCTCAGGTGAGCAAGAGGCAGTTGATTAAATGGAGCTCTAGCTGTGGCATCTAGTACCATGCGTGGATGCAAGGTGCTCAGACCCTTGAAAAGGTTGCGTGTTGCAGGCAAACGTTTGTCGACTTGTTCCACAAGTCGGAGGAGGAACGTCAGGCACCGCTTCTTCATTTCACGAACTTTAGCCTCAGCATCTGGTTTGTTTGAGTGAGCAGAAATGTAGTTCTTTGCTTCGAATTCAAACTTTCCACCAAAGTCGACTTCTTCTATTGGTAGTGGATTGTCCTGCCCATTGAAAACTCTGCCATGCAGACTCTTGCTATGTGCCGCGAGCTCTTTGTGCATTTCTTCAGGGTCAGCGTCTGTGGCTTGGAAGAAAGCGTTCATCCGGTCAAGCTCTGTGATTAGAGGTGACAAAAAGTGGAGATATAGGTAGTTGATTTGATCGTTAAGCATCTCCTGAATAAGACGTACCTTGTATCGTGCAGTTTGGGTACTCGCTGGCTCTGCTGTAGCGAAGTAGATCTTTAGTTCTTCCCGATTCATCAAGATGCGGAATATAACCTTCCCTCTCACCAGCCATCTTGTGGTAGAATATTTCGCGAAAAATGCTTTCTAGTCATCATCTGGATTCATGACACTGTAGAGCATCTTGAAATCTTCTCTTCGTACCGTACTTTTAGAGAACCATTTGGGAATCTCGGCCAGAAGAAATCCAAGGCTTGAGGGGAGTTTCTCGAAGGCATGCTTCACACATAGTACTGAAGAGTGGCAGATGCATTTTATCTTGATACAGTTTGGAGCAACAGCAACTATTCTTAACCAAACGGAATCGTGTTCACCCACCATAACTGAGGCACCATTACTACCAAAGCCGACGCAGTCCTTTATTCTGAGCTGAATTCCCACAAGACAATCTTTAATGGCATCGATCAGATCATTTGCACACGTTCGCGTCACAGAAATTAAGTTAACAAATGCTGTAACAATCTTCTTTTGGGAGTTACTGTAATATCGTACGATGACGCAAAGATGTTTCGTGGTTGCAACATCTGTTGACTCATCTACAATTAAGGCGAATTTCTTTCCTTTGACATCGGTTATCAATTCTTCTTTCAGGGCTGGAGCGATAACTTTGGTTAAAATTTGAGTGCACTTAAATCTGTGCAGTTTAATGTGTTCAAGTTTGCTTCCAGCTGCATTTCTAGAAATGATCTCGTCAAGGTGATCGATTGTCAGAGCTGCGGAGAGGCAAGCCATTGTAACGGCCAGTTCAATTTCAGCGATCTTTACTTCGTCACGTACTCTTGGGACATGGGCAACTTGAAGAGGCTTCGTGCTAGCGGATAGTTTAACTCGCTGAAGGTGTTTCGCACTTTTTTCATGGTTGCATAAATTGGATGCTCTTGGCTGAATGGACACATGGCAAAGTTTACAAAACGCGCTTTCCGTGCCGTCTGAAGCTTTTGTAACCCAAGAATGCTTATTTTCACATGCCTTATTTTATCTTCTTCCGCTATCGTATGATTCTTTCCATTTTGAAGTCATTTCACTTAACGCATGTTTGGTTTTCAAAGGCGCAACTTGCAGTTTGTGAGTCACAACCCAAGGCAACGACAACGCCAGGTAACTCAAATGCTCAAATTTATATGCCGGGCACCTGGCCAGACCTCTGCAAAGACAAGTATAGTCTAAGGGTTTTCATTGGTCGAATTCTCGACTTCCTCATCGGTTAAATATTATGCATCCTGATTTGCCAGAAATAAAACTGGATGATCCTCCTTCTCATGCAACCTCGTACAGCAATTCTTAACTTCGTACACAAGTATTTTTAGAAACTTCCTTTGAATAATTTAAAAAGCAAAAAAAATGCCAAAATGCCAAAACTTTTTTCCCAAGCCAATCAAGAAAAAAAAAAAAGCCAAATTCGAGAAATTTGGCTTCGAAAAAGCTAATCTAGCAACCCTGCTGGGAGTTAGCATTCCAGATACGGAAATCGAGTTCACTGGTCGAGTACTATTGCAAATGCTGCATTCTGATTGGCTACGCTCCTCGCTGTCTATTCCGTCGATAGATAGGGAGTAGCGAAAATGGCTTCCGCCTCTCGTTTTTGTGAAGTTTCTGAAGACGAAATAGATTGCTTACTTGAAAGGGCAATCCCAAAGACGAAAAATGTTCTTTGCAAAGTGTTTCTACTAAAACAATTACACTATTCGCTCTCGATTTCTATATCACCCATTTTGCCAAATGCCATGTATCAAACTGGTGTTTGATTCTTGGATATAGTTTCTTGATGTTGGAAGAAACCGTGGCAAGTCTATCTGTAGACAAGGATCTGATTGGAACTCCTGAGTCAATAAGGAAATTGAGGGATCGCTTACAACCTTCTGGCTCCATTGCATTAGAAGATGTAACCTCTGATACTTGGAGTAGTTGGAAATCAACAATCCACCCTGTTGACTCTTCCATGCTGGAAAATGTATTTCCACTTAATAGAATAGCTGAGGAGATGATCAAGTTTCCTGCTGACATTTCATTTATAAGTGGTTGGGAATTCCAGTTAAAACTGTGACCATTAATGCAAGAGTAAGTGAAGACTACCATAGATCCCATAGTTCTAGTTGACAAGTCATTTACTGGACTAGCACAACTTTGACAAAAAGAAAACAGCTTTTTAAGCTCACTTTCAAAAACTCTATATTTTTTGCACTCCACCATTTCTGATTCTAAATTTACTTCCTCTTCACTTTCACAGTCCTCAGAGGTTTCACTTGGCTGGTAATCCAAGTCTGATAACTCATTGATGTTTGATGAAGTTAAGGGTTCTAGTGATGAAGGACACACAGGTATTATTTCTTGGTTGCAGCAATTATCATGTTCCACAAAGGGTCCTGGAGTTGTATCAGGACATGGAGGTGTGGTTGTGATTGATGGCTCATTGTCATTGCATTGGTTATTTTCCAAGAAAAAATTTTGTTTGTCAAGGCTACTATCACCACACTGAACAGCCTGCTCTTGAAATATTGGAGGGTTGAGAAGAGAAAGATCAGTTTGAAGCATAATTGACACATACGTTTTAACTTCAGTGTTACACTGAATTCCAATTTCTTTTATAGCGCTTGGGATAACGTTTTCTTTATTTTCATTTTCAGTGTTTTCGGGTAAAGCAGACCTGTGTTTTTTTAAGGGAACTCTATCAGCAAGTTGAGGCAATTGGTGTTATCTGCTTTCCGAGAGATTTCCATAGGTTCATCCATTGGTACAAGCCTTTCTGACTTCTCTTCACTCCCAAGCATGCTTCGCAGCATCTTAAGTAAAATTTAAAGTTTAAAGGCCCAAAATCAATTTTTGTTTGTAATGACTTGTAATGACTAATAATAGCATACGTAGTAAATTTATTTCACTGACCTCCCGACGTTCTTGTCGCGTTTTGCGGTTTTCGCTTTGTGTACGAAATCGTGTTGACGAGGACGACGGAAATATCGACGGAATTGATCCCTTGTGTAACCTACGTTGTTGCTTTTGCCCAGTCAGCTCTGTCATGCGAGAAACTTCGAAACAGTCATTGGTGAAATGCGCGGAGCAAACATACGAGTACGCTGGCGAGCAAGGGTTGGCACGAGGTATTCTTTCAAGCCACTGCTCTTTTATTTTATTATTTGTAGGGATTCTGTGAAAGCTTAATGATCCGTCATTGCGTTGGCTACAATTTTTACAGCCAGGAACCATACATTGAGGCATTTTTGAATTTGAACGACTTGTAAATGTTCTATTAATGTTTAAGGCTGGTTTCCATATGGTTGTATCTGTCGTATCTGTCGTGTCTGTCGTATGAAAAAAATTCATACGACAGATACAACTATATGGAAACCTCCCGTACAACCGCTCAATACGACAGAAACGACAGATACAACTTGTTGTATGAGATAGAATGGATTCTATCTCCTGCAACAGATACAACAGGAAATGGGCGTGATACGACAGCATTTTGTTAATGGAAACCATCGCATGCGACTCATACGACAAATGCAACAAAAATGTGTCCCACAATGCACCTCTTTTGTTTTCAACATGGTGGCGGAGGTCGAAAGTGACGTTGAATGCTCGGTCGCCTCTTTCATGGAAGAACTTCAGCGCTATGAATGCCTTTACAACAAATTTTCGAAAGATTACAAAAAAACAACAAGTTAGAGATAACTGCTGGCTAGCATTGGGCAAGAAGTTCAATATGACGGCGGAAGAAGCGGATTAATTTAATGTTATACCCAGTCCCCCTCGGCTGTTGTTGTAGCAGAAGCGACAGATACGACAGATACAACTTTAATGGAAACCCAAGATACACAACTGTCGTATGAGTTGCATCGAGTTGTGTTTGCGCTGCAGGGGGCTAGTTTCATACGACAGAAACGACAGATACGACAGATACAACGATATGGAAACCAGGCTTTATGTTGATTTTCCAATGGTGGCAGAATTTTCACGCATTGATGTCACAAAAGCCTAATGGGCGCGTCGGCTGGTCATTTTGTGAGCCGACGGTATATCCTCGAAAATGGCGGAAATTTATTCCAATTTCGAAAAGTTTGGACAGAAATTTCTCGGAAACTATACAATGACAAGCCGCGAAACTTTGCAAGGAGGTTCTTACGCTTTTTATATTTTTTTTAAAATCAAGTTATCTCAGGGGTGGAGTTCCCCTTTAAGTTTACTATTCTGAGACAGCGACCTCACCTGACCTTTCACCGTTCCTGTTTGTCCCTAATGTTTGCGTATGCCACTTTAATTTTGTCGTGCATCGAGAACTTTTTGTTGTGTATCACAAGATATTCTTCCTTGAGCATCGAATTACAATTTGTTGTATTGTGTTGCGATATCGTTGCCTATTGAATTACATTATTATGTTTCACCCGAAACTTCATTGCTCATTGGGAAAGATTTTGTTGCGTACTGAAAAATATTTTATGTGCTTTGCGAAACTTTGTTGTGTATTGAAATCTGTTTTGGTGAATAGAATGTGTATTGGAGATTTTTCTGGTTAATTGGGAGTTTTATTTGTGCACTGACATTTTCTTTTGTGAATTTCACATTATGGGCCACCGTAGGCTCGAATTTAGGAAGAAAATAAGATTAGGGGAGTGCAACTAAGCAGTTATTATTTACCATTCCTTGACCCTTTAGGAAGTTTCTAACTTAATTGTCGAATACAAGTCTATGTTATTCGTTTAAAACATTAATAAGACCATTTTTGCCCGAATAGCATAATTTTCTGACAACTTTGAGAGGGTGCAGCCCCGCCCCCGGCTAGTACGCCCATGCCATGAACCGCTCTTTCAAGAAATCCCGTAAGATACCTGGATAAAACTCATATACATACATACATACATACATATATATATATATATATATATATGTATATATGTATATACACGACTGATTAAGTTTCACGTATCTAGACGTCGTTCACACGATACCGGTTCGACCTGAAACCGTAACCAAAGCGTTGTGGATGCTTTGCGTTCAGACGATCGAGGTGCGAAATGGCGTGAGACCGAAAGCCAAAACAGAAACGATTTGAATCCATGACTCTAAAAGTAATTATGTAAAACTGTAAATGAACCACCGATCAATCAGTAGTATTGTGTGAATATGTACGTATCGTTTATATTGGTGCCGGTATGATTTCATTCCGTTCAGGACGTTTTGTTAGTTTTATTTACATGAAACACTATGACTCGGTACCACACCAAAGTTATTGTCTCCCTAATCATTTTAAAATAACTTAATAAAACCCGCTCTGCTATTGGTTAATCTCAGACGAAAGTGACATAATCATATTTCCTATTGGTTAAAATTGATCACATACGGCTTCCTCCAGGCAATACGACAAACCAGACATTAGAACGCGGAGCACTATACTTGTTGGAGGTAGAATTGCTGTGTATGTTCTTTACGTCAGATATGTGTACTTTAAAGATATCTGGATTGAAATGAAACGTTAGTTATAAGCTCCGTTGAAATTTATTGCTTGCTTTGAAAAATTTTTGAATGTTTACTGAGGTTAGGCGTTTGGAAAGTTTACGCTTTGCCTTATTCTTGATCAATAACGGGATCTTGGTTGTTCGCTTGTTTACAACGGGTGGTCTTCGATGCGGACATTGAACAATTAAAAGTGTACTGTGTGACTACAAAGGGAATTGAGCTGAATTATGGCTGAATCTTCACTAAGTGAGTATAATTCTGCAACAAGTCCTGGTTCGTTTGCTAACAATGCAAATTAATCCATGTTCCTGTTGTCAGCCATTTTTCGCCCTGTTTAACGTTTGTTAATGCGAAACATGACTTAACAATTTCCCTCGAACTTTCAGCCTCCGATTTGTTGGTTGACAAGTCTAGCCGTGGTCGTGTTCGTAAACGGAAACAAGACCCCACTGTTTTGGTGAAAGAGTGAGTCTATCATAATGGCCTATATCTGTTTTGATTTTATAACCTTCCTTCGTTAAGAATTTTCAGTCTGGTAGTCCTTTAGAAATTATCTTTCTTGACGTGTCTTACCTGTGTTTTAGGGAGGATTCTGATGACGACCAATGCCAGGCAATACCTGATAAAAAATCCAGGTACCATTGAATGAACTATATTAGAATAACTATATTTTTACTGTAATTTTTTACGGCAGTCAATTCCGTACTGTGTATTTTGAAGATGGTTAAGCTCTTTCGTCCTACGTTCTTGTTATCGTATGTAGACTGATGGTGTTGGTGACCTTTTTCGTTATATATACTGAAAACATCGAGTGATGTTTTGGTACTGTTTAGCTCGGATGTCAAACTAATTTAATAACTCGAGAATACGAACGACAACAGTCATTTCATTAGTTTACTTTATAGCTTATAAAAGCTGTGAAGACACCATCTTAACCTGAAATAAATAATTTTTCTTTCCATCGCGAAGATTTTAAATTCATACTTTGCAAAACAGGTTGACATGAAATACAGTATTACGTTAATTTAGTGCACGATGCATCATTTCGTAGACTGGTAATATACCTAATCAGGAAATAAAAATTCGCTCTATAGGCGGATGCGTTGTTGCCAAGGTTGATAGGCTGCCGTGCTTGCCCTTGTTGCTGAAGAACTAAGGAGGCAGATAATGTCTTGCCAGTGAAAACTAAAAAAAAATTCGGCAAAGGTTCATTGCAGAGCTTCTGTTAAATTTTTACATTTAAATTCATCAGTAATCAGACCAGTGAGAAGAATGCTGACTGATTCAAAGCAACCTTGTAACTCGGCTTAACCAGTCTGAAATGGACAACGCAATTAATTCAAATGTAGCTTAGCATTATTTTGGAATTCACCAAAAGTATTGACTTTAAGAATACAAATTGTCCAATGCCACATTCCTAAGATTTGCTTTTGAATGCCCATTAGCCCAGCTGTTTGAATGTGCCAGCAGTCATACTACAGTATGCTTTACAGAGGTATTGAAATCCTCCATAATTTCCAAAGGGACAATGGGCTTTCTGAGATATGACTAATCATGGACTAATCACTGGGGCCATATCTTTTACATACCCCAGAGCTCATGGACACTGTATTTAAATATGTTTTGATGTCAAGTTAGTGGAAATAACTAATGAAACTTTAAAAAATTCTGATGTAAACATGGCATGAAATTATGCCAAGTGCAACCACCACAACTTGAATATTTATTTCTGAATTAGTGTCAAGAAATCTTTGCTACATCCCACTTTCAGTGCTTCAAAATTTTAACAGTATTGTTGTACTGTGTGAGTTAGTGACTGTTATGAACTTCATAGCATCCTATTTCAAGAATTCAGAGTGAACTACAGAAAGTGAATTTGATGTTACTGTAGGTGCCTTGGTTATGCCAATCAAGGATATGCATATGGACCTTCAGTTGAATTCTACCTTTAGATAAGCTGCAAGATCAATGTGTTTCTACCAAGCTTCTATTTAAAAGTTAATGAAAATTGCTCATAATTCTTTATGTGTGATTTTCTTTAACCTTGAATAAGTTTGCCCAACATTTATTAGCAGTATTCACTCCTTGTAATTCATTGTTGTGCCTGAACATTATGCCAGTTATTTCCAGTTTTGTTTATAGTTTTTCCTTTTTTTTAAATTTCTTTCTTAAATAGCCTTGGACAGAGTTTAGTAACTGGCCAGCATAGTTGCTTCTGTATCAGAGTTCAGAAAGTTACTACCTAGAAACCTGACTTCCAAAATTAACTCATTAAGTGGCAAGTCAAATCCCTTCAACAATAAATTCATCTGGCATTAGCCAGAGTAAAATATAAGTGTGCTCTTACCCCGTAATGTGTTAAACCTAAGCACCTATTATGTAATTATTTTATATATATCATCACAATTGGGATCATAAACCCTTGATCATAAACCTAGCAATTATTTAATAGATAATTAGTGAGGCACTCAGCATTATTGGATAAAATACAGGTAGCTGAACCTGCAAGCTGAAGCTGCCTGCATTATATCCAATAATGCTGGGTGCTGAAGTAATTATCTATTATAATTACAGACCTTCATTGAAACACAATATGTTTCCTCACCATTATATCGGCAAATGCAGCAATCAACGCTTGGAAGCTCAACTTGCATAATTTTGCTCCCTGCATTAGGTGATATAATGCTAAGCGAAAACAATAGGTTTTGATGCAGGTCAGTAATTATAGTCATGTAAATACTTGATGAGAACAACAGTAATTTCAGCCCTGTTACAGTGGATTATGATTGTGATTGGTGAGTTATAGTGACTATTTATGCAAACAATTATGGGATCCAATCCCACTATAGATGCATGATTACATGCAAAATGCTATTATTTATGAACATTTCAGTCATTTTGTTTTTTGTTTGTTTTTCTGGCATTTTTTTGGAGGGGGGAGTTGTCTTTTTGTTTTTGGAATTTGGAATTAACTGAACAAATTTCAGAAATTTTTAAAGTACCATATAGTTACTAATTATGGCTTGCAAGAATAATGGCCATAATTCAGGTCCACATAAAAGGAAATTTGTATGAGGATCATCATTACATACCATTGCACCCATAGAATCTTTCAGGAGTACCATTTGCTGCACACAATCACTTCCCTTCCATGGCATTTCCCTGTTTCAGTCATGGTAAATACATGTACTTCTGTTACTAAATAGAAGTTTTAGAACCATACAATGAGATATTTCTGCTTATTTCTTGTAAATAAGGAATAACTTAACTGTAACATTGGATGTTTAAAGTCTCTTGTTGTTATTAGAATGGTGGCATAATCTTCATAATAGAGCATTAAATTCTTGAAAAATCATGAACCATTTTTCAATATGTAATTTGAACCCTGCAGTGCACTAGTAATAAAATCAACTAATACCACTGATTCTTTTGATGAAACAGTCACTGCTAGTACAGTCTATTTAGGAATAAACAGCTTGCAAACTGAGAGCAAAGCTGTTAAACACTCTAGAGAAAGTTCATTACAGAACTCATGGGTAACAACTGTAAAATTAGGATTGAGAATAGCTCAAATATAAAAGGGAGGATGGAATTTAAGTGAACTCACTAATGTTGCTCAGGCCAAAAATGGTTAATTGTTTGTGGGGCCTATATAAATGGCACAAAATACTGTACACATTATGCTGTTAGGTAGAGTACCATGCAAAATTACTGGTTGCACAAATGGATATTGTAAAGGCAAGTACATTGAACCACAAACTGACTGAAACTTGTGTGCATAAGTTGGTACTCTAAATGAATGTTTGAAAGTGGTTTATACACAGAGAGCTACAAAAAAATACAGGTGCAATGTATGGTGAGTAGAAAGGGGCAGAGATTTAGTTTAAATGTGGAGTGATGATCAAAAGAGAAGGCTTGAAGATACTGGATAATAAGGTAGAGGCATTGGATCCAAAGAAAGAGGAATTATACAAATTCCTGGGGACAGAACAGGGAAAGCAGATTGACAAGGGAAGGATAATTGTAAAAATTAGAAAAGAAATGCAGAAGAGATTGGAAAACCTGGTTGACTAAGAGCTGTATGATAAGAGCTTCATGAAAGCAATCAACTGCAGAGCTATATCTGAGTTGCAGGATATGTCATGAATGTACATGTGCCAGTTTACCAGAAAGGGACTATATGACCTTGATATGTTGGTAAAGGACACCTTATGCAGAAAAGAAATACTAGGCAGACAGGGAAGTATTGAACAACTGTACATGACTAGGCAGGGGAAGGTGAACTAGGTTTAAAGAGTTTAAGACTGGTATACTGTAACATGCATTCATGGTTCTTAGTCCAAGTTACTAGGTAAGGGTTGCATGGAAGAGAGAATACAAGAATAATTATAAAAGCTTGAAAAGAGAAGTGGGACAAGCATTGAAAAGGACTCAAAGTTGACTTTATGGAGAAAGAAATCTGAACAAATGGGGAGAAGGTGGAGAAGGGTCGGTCAGGTTGCTGGAAGGAGTTGAAGAAGGGAATGAACAGGGGATATGAGGAAAAGCTGAAAAATGAATAAGAAGAGAAAATGATGCAGAGCTAAGTATTTGTAGGGCAGGAAAGAGAAAGCCACATGTGGTTGAACTAAAATACTACACCACAGAAGACAGCAGGAATAATGAATACGTTGGAACAAATGGCTGAAACCTGGAAATGGTGAGCAATGTGAGGAGTTGAAGACACAGATGGAAAGTGTATGTTATGTGGACAACATGATGAAACTGTTCAACACCTACTTGCAGGATGTGAGATGCTGGCAGGAGCTGAATACCTCTCCAGACACAATGCATTGATGGTTTTAGCAGTCAACTGGGCCATAGAGAAGGGACATTTACCTGGATGTACAGTATGGTATGGAGAGAAATGGAAGAAGGGATGTGTACTCAAGGAGAAACAATTTAAACTCTGCAAAGACTTTGTGAACAAAATGAGGAAAACAAGTACAGTATGTAGACTGGACATGACTCTGGATGATGTAAGAGAGAAAATATGGATAGTGGACATGTTGTATGTGCTCACAGGGGATGAACATAGAGGAAGTAACTTGAACCAAAATGCAAAAATGTCAACAACTTGCATTTGAGACTATGGAGGAGAGACCAGGATATACAGTGGATGTGGTACCTGTTATTATCAGATTTTGGTAGTGTGGAGAAGACAGGCATAGTAGTGGTAAAATTGATTGAAGGAGAAAGGAATGTGATAAGAACAGTAAGGACAATGAGAATAACAGTACTTTTAGAAGGTGAGACAATTATAAGGAAAGTTTTAAGAGGGAATAATACAATCAGAGTAAGCCTCAGACAACATGCCAACAATTATTGATGGGAATGTGTTTATGGCCATGCCTTTGTTTTCCTTAAAGCTGGCTCCAAATCAACATAATGATAATGATAATAATAAGAAGAAAAAGAAGAAGAAGAAGAAGAAGAAAAAGAAGAAGGAGAAGAAGAAGAAGGATGAGAAGAAGAAGAAGAAAAATTAATAATAGTAATAAAGTAACTAAAAGAACAGGCAGAAAGATGCAGTTTGGGAACAGTAAGCCAGTCATTCAACAAATCCATTGGAAAACTAAACACAAAATTGTATTTTCACTCTTCAGAAAGTATATTTGCTGGGAACAGCAAGAATTGAGGAGAGATCTTGGTATTTAGGTGATAATTTCCAATTACAATATAGTTAAAGCTGAGAGAAGATGAGATAGTAATAATAATAAGAAGAAGAAGAGGAAGAAGAAGAAGAAGCATAGAACTTTTGGAGAAAGCAGTTTTTCTGGAGACTGCAAAAATTGTTAGGAAAGTCCTAAAGACCTAAGGTTGCTGGATACAACTTGCCCTCTAGGAGAATAAACTGGAATTTTACCATCTTTTCCAAGTTAACAATATCACAATAATAATAATAATAATAATAATAATAATAATAATAATAATAATAAAATAATAATAGTAATAATAATAGAATCATGGATTTGCTGTAACAGATGGTGGAAACTCAGAAGTGGAAAGTGTTGTGTGGGATAGGAGGCAGGGATGGAAAGTGTAGATTGTGCAAGAAGTTTGATGAAACCATTCAACACCTGTGTGAGATCCTAGCAGGATCTGAGTATCTCAGTAGGCACAACAATGCCTTGATGGTACTGGCTGTTAGCTGGGCCATTGAGATAGAACTTCTCCCTGCCAATACGGCATGGTACACTGTTAAATGGGAGAAAGGCCACGTCCTAAGGGAGAACAGGTTCAAGTTGAGTTAGGACTTCAAGCATAGGATGAGAAAGACCAGCTCTGCACGCAGACCAGACTTGACATTACAGGACGAGAAAGCGAGGAAGATCTGGTTAGTGGACACGTCATGCCGTCAAGAGCAGAACATCAAGGAAGCGACGAGAACAAAGTTACAGAAGTATCAGCAGCTGGCATTCAAAACCAGAGAAAAGAAAAGAAGGTACAGAGTGGAAGTATTGCCGGTAATAATTGGATGCCAGGGAGATGGTGCTGAAGATGCAACCAGAGCAGTGAGAAAGATTATTGGAGATGAGGACAGTGTGATTAGGATAATCACTACAATGCAGAGGACAATGCTTTCTGAGGGGGAAACAATAATTAGGAAAGTGCTTGGCAGAGTGGTACAACCAGAGTAGTGAAAAAGTATAGCCAAAGCGCATCAGCCTCAGTTACCTCCCTGCAATATTTGGTGGAAGGGAATAATGGCTAGAATGTGAACTGGCTAATGGAAACACAATAGTAATAGTAATAATAATAATAATAATAATAGTAATAATCCTTTCCATGGACTACTACCTTGAAGTGGTGGAGAGGCTTGTATACCTCAATGAGCCCAAGAGCTATGCTGGCAGGAGTTTTTACTCCTGGTAGGGCCACCCATGCCAGACAGATCAAAGGTTATAAGTCAGACCAAATGTAGCCCAGGGTAGGTGGGACTCTTAAGCCTTGGTTGGCAACCCAATTAGGAGAAGGGAACTCTAAAAATCAATCCTGCTTTTGGGTGATGCTAAACCTTCTCAATTATGGTGAATATGGAAGTGTAATAAAATAATAGTACAAGTGATAATGGTGTTAATGGGACTGGAGCTACTAGTGAAAGTGCCTCACCTGGCATGGGAGTTGGGTGACAGCAGCCCACTCCAGGTTGTCATCAAGTGACTGCTAGGTTGAAATGGAATAAGGAAGTCAACAAGATTGTAATGACGTGTTTCTACAAGAGCAATCCATAAAAAGGGGGATATAGGAAGAGGATGTTTGGAATTTGCAAAGAGGTGGGGTTTTTTGAAATCTCTGAGCAGAGATTGGTTCAGCAAGCTAGAGCAATCAAATTAAATGAGTGGTTATCTGAGGTGGAACTGGAAGAGATCAGGACAGAAGTGAGTCAAGGTACACAAGACAGAGTGACTGTGGCAAACTCCAAAGAAGTGGAGAATCAAGAAGGTTTTGATGGTGAAGTGAGAAAACAATCTGAGATTGAGAATGACAGTGACTGAGGGGATGAATCATCTAGTGAAGAAATGACCTCTGAGCAATTAATTGCCCATATGGAAAAAGGAGGATGTAGTATTGAGGAGATCCAACTGGCAAAAGAAATACTTGAGAGCATGAACAAAGAGGAAGATCCTCCTCCTAACATAAGAAATGTTGAAAGGAAAAGGTTGAAGGAAAAAGTGGAAGAAGTAAACAAGGTGCTTGCCTTCATGGAAACCACAGATATTACACAGACCAACAAGCTATTACTTGCTGCAGGACAGGTAGTTGCAAAAAGATTTTGTGTTAAGAAACAACAGAGAAAAGGAAAGGTAGTGCAAGAGAAGATTAAGTGGCCAGGTTGCACAGCTAAGAAAAGACATAAGTAGGCTAGAGAGGATAAAATCTGATTAGTTAAATAATGCAACTATGTTGCTATAATTTGATACAGGGATTTGAATAATTGACTATTAATTTTATAGAATGTGGTAACAGAACCCTTACCAAGATAGGCTAAAATTCTGTTTAGGACCAAAAGTTTATAGCTAAGTTTTCTAAAAATACAATTTAGGTGTGGCTTCTATGATTGGTTTTCATTGAACATTAACCCTGTTACACAATGGGTAACATTTGTGACATTTGTTCCACTGAACATGAATGAAGGGTATCCAGGTGGATAGGGCCTTACTTCTACCAGTATCTGTCCTATTTACCACATACTTGTATTTGAATAAATTTCTGTTATTGTTAATAATACATTTGCATCATCTCTCTTAAGCTTACAAAAAGAAAATAGCCTATCCACTATTTAGAATATTGTTGTATATTGTATTACCAGTACCTTTGCGTGTAAGCAACTGGATCAAGATTATTTACATAAGATATTCCTACAATGAACATCTCAACATTAGATTATTGTTCAAAACTTGATTATTTGCTTATATATTTTTAAGTGTGCCTTGACCGCATGCAAAATATACAGTACTATTTATCTGTTGCTGATATTATGCTGCTATTCACCTTGTAAAAGAAAAACAATATAGACTGTCACAGTACAAGAACTGTAAATAAATATATGTTACTACATGTACCTTTGATGTAATGTGGAAAAATTAAATTTGGCAAAATTAAGATGCTGATAAAACCATGCCAATAATATTTTTACTGTTCAAAGTTACAACAAGAAACTGTGAATAAATGTTATTTGTAAAGTAAAAATCATTATGATAACTATTGGTGAAGGTTTCTATGTTATAGGACCACAAGTTTAAAATAGTGTACCTTTTCATATCCAAGAAAAAAATTGGTTTGCACATTTTTAAAACTAAGATAGTTCTGGAGTATTGTACAGATTAGTATTGACTTTCTTAATATTATTCACAATTAATTTTAGTAATTATCTGTTCAATCTTATATCCATTATGTTGACAGTTCTATACAATTAATGTCATTTACTAAAGTTCTTCAAATGTGATTACCCTGTTTAAATAAAGCTTATTTTAATTAATTTGATTTGATTCTTTATTAACGGCCAATGTGGTTAAGAAAATATTTTTTACTGTAGACATTCTCCCATGGGAGAATGGGACCAAACTGATGGTCTAGGGGTGTAACCCTCAAACAAAATTTTAGAAACTACAACAAAAGTATAGAAATTGGAGTCCATTTGTTTGGTACAAACTAATCCTTGAAAACTTGTTAATATTTTCTGGAAAGGTCGAGCTCAGGACCCCTTAAGGGAAGTGGTTATAGCCACACCTGAGTACACTTATACATGAAAATGAAATCTTTTGTGATGAACTTTTAAGAAGCTACAGTACACTGTCATTAGAACTCTGAGTGACAAAAGAAACCAAAAAAACCCATAGCTGTGCCAAAAACCAGTCAGTAGTATGTGTGGTTATACACAGAATTTGAAAACTGAAATTTTTTGTTGCTCTAAAGATTCTAGCCACAGTTTAGCTACTAAAATTGTTTCTTAATACTGTAGTGGTACAAGAGAAGCTTAATGTTACAGTACCATACTCAAAACAGAAATTATCATCTTCCTAGTTGATACTTGTTCACTGAGCTGCATCTGTTGACATTAATTTGGATTAATTGCTCCCGTGAGTTTCTCAATCATTCCAAGGAGATTTTTAGCTTCCATTGGTATTTCTGTTGCATATTTGAGCCATGTGTTCTTTCTTATAGGCATGATGACCAGGAGAGCTCCAGAGAACGTTTTGCTAGGTACAGTAGTTATTAGTTTTCCAGCTGGCTAAATCTCTTAATTCAATGTCAGCAATATACCTTGCAATATCTTAATTATCTTAGTACATGAGCCCCACTTTGTGAACATCAGGACCTTGTATACTGTCATCCCTCAACTTGTGGCCTTAAAATTCTTCTCTGACCAACGCACTGCCTGAGAATTGTCCAGTATTACAATTTATACTTTGCTTAATAGAACTAAAAGTAGAGGAAGCTTTAAGTGCCTACTCTTGATGATTTTTCATATGATGGTGAGTAATCAGCAGAGAAATGCTTTTTAGGAACTCTCTAGTTACTGTATGTATGTTGAACAATTTATAGGACCTCAAATTTTCAATCAAAGGACAAAAATGTCATACCATATTACCGTGAAATTTGCCTGTCCAAGGACATTTTTGTTTTACTCAGCCAAATTTTATGGTCATCAAGAGAAGCCATCTGACAAAATCCAACAATTCTACAACTGGAAAGTTAGCACATGGAGTGGCTGGCATTTACAGTATACTGTGCTGGGCAATATACAATAGGGTTGCTTAAAGCATGAAGTACATAATACATGAATGATTTGACAGAGTTCGATTTTCAACACAGACTTCTATTATGAGTCGTTACCGAATTATACTAACATTTCAGCAAATAGTGGCGACTCCTTGTGAACTCTATTGGCGGCCAAAACTGTCCACAGAGTTAGTGAAAAAATTTTTTTATAGGCAGATATTTGGCATTTATTGTTGGCCGTGCCCGCAAAGTCGTAGAGTAAATTTGGTCCCTGGTCACCTTCTGTTTCGATCCAGAAATTCATCGATGACTACCTAGGCCCTGTACAACATCATAGTCACATACAGGCTGAGAGCAATTTATCAGTGTGTGAACAATTTCATATCCATTGTTAAGTATACATACATAATGTAGGAAGTGAGTGAAACTATGGTACAGTACTAAGGTAGATGAACGATCTTCAAGCTCGATACTCAGAAAATGATTTCTGAGCCCCAGACGGGGATCGAACCCGCAACCCTCCGATGACCGGCCAGATCATCTGGCCAGATCATCTGGCGGACATCGGAGGGTTGCGGGTTCGATCCCCGTCTGGGGCTCAGAAATCATTTTCTGAGTATCGAGCTTGAAGATCGTTCATCTACCTTAATATATCCAAGCTCTCACGTTTCTCAAACATCAAACTGCATGGTACAGACTGTTGAATAAATAGTGAGACACTTGCAATGACTTTATCTTAATGGCTATTTCTCTCCGATGTTCAGTTTGTTTTCTTTCCCCCAACAAACTTAAACCTAAAAGCCCTTACTTCCAATTCTTGCACCTTTATAGACGTTCCAGTGATAATCATAACTTTGTGATACCACAATTGAGAGATCCTCATTTATTTAACGCAGATGTCCCGTCTATCTGGTAGAGATATGGGCACCATTCAAAAAGCTTTAAATGTTTTCTATTTAGACAGTTTTAAACTACCTACTGAACATGATTTGGCAGATAAAATTCCCTTATTACTAACATTTCGTTTCTTCAACTCAATTTAATTATCATTTGCATTAATAAAGGTACGGTAACAGAATGATTCTGAGACACGGATATTTTCGCGGACAAAACTTCGTTTTCATTCCATTGAAATAAAAACGCTGAAAAGTAGTCATCAAAAGAAAGAATGATTTTAAACACAACATAAATTGTTGAATGGTAGATGAACGTTCGTCAAGCTCTATCCTAAGAAAAAAGATTTCTGAGCCCTAGACGGGGATCAAACCGAAACCTTCCGACGACAGGTGGGACGCTCTAACCATTGACCTACCAGGATTCAAATGGAGAGCGCAGAGTGATTCTGGATCGATGCGTCCTGACGTTTTTAAACATGATTTTCCGTCATTTGAAAATCCTCACTTTGCATAAGTTGCAGATTTCAGTTGTTTTACCTTTTACTGGACACCACGCTTGTCCCAAAAATTATTTGTTCGGGTGTAATTACGTGTACAAACCTAAACCAATGTCAATTGCCTTTCGAAAAGTGAAGGCAGCTTGCTCATGAGCACAACTGTACACAAATAATAGCAATATTACCAGTTCACAAACCGAAGTGTATGTGAAAACCACGGAGAGAAAGAACAGCATATGGTGAATCACACTGTGATAAACAGTACTGCAACTGGAGCATCTCATTAACATACCATTCAAACAATAAATGTTCGTATAATTACACAGGTGATTATCGAAAATCCCGCGTGGTGATTGGCCAGAAAATTACGTCATAAATCTCGATATTCACCAACAGGTGAATTTAACCGTGAAGACTCAGAAACAAGACGGCGCTACGTTTGTAAATGTTATTGGGGAGTATTTAAAAGTGCTACTTCACGACTTTCTTTCAGATCATCAACTGTGTAATTGTACTAATTATTCCCCTCAGGCTCAGTGAATATTATTGAATAATCCCCTGGACTTCACGATCAAATTTAGACGTTTTGATGGGTTTGCCTTTCTCAAAAGTAGCAAACAGTCAAATCTAGTGAGTAGAAAAGGCAGCCAATTGAAATCTTTGGGAAAAGGAAACTTGTCATTAAATAGGTGTATTTGCTGGAGACGATTGAAAAGTAATGTTTACTTTTTTTTTATTTTCCAGAGAGAATCATAGTGAAATTGAGAGACGGAGACGTAACAAAATGAATTCATATATCAATGAATTATCTGAAATGGTGCCTTCATGTAACGAGAATCCTAAAAAACCAGATAAACTTACCGTTCTACGCATGGCTGTTGACCACATAAAAAATTTAAGAGGTAGGAAGTACGCGGAATTTTATGGTTTACTTCCCTTCTAAGTACATCTGCTATTCGGACGTATTCTGTTGCTGTGCTTCAGCTGCTTTGGACATGCAGTTCATTTTATCAGTAAACTTATTTTTCAGGTACGGATTAAATTCACGGAATATACCAAAATACGGAATATGCACAGTGTGCAGACAAAATTTTTCTCTTGGTGACCTAATATGGTCACGTCAAACTAATGATATCAAAAAATTAAAAACTAGAATTTTCATTATTATATGGCTGAGCTCGCTATCCGGTCTGTACGCAAAATGATGTACGTTGATTGGCTGGCTAGCCGTGCAATACGTTTTTCGTACAGACCGGCTAGTTTTGGCGGGAAAATTCCCGAGTTGATTTGAAGAAAAACAATCAAGATTCAGGTACGTTTTACAAAAGATTTGTAAAAACAAACTACGAGAAAAGAAGTTAAATGTTTAAGTAGAAAACTAGATGAATAAATGCAAAAAACCACGAAGTAATAGGTAAAAACAAGTGAGTAAACCTAAGCCAGTAATTCAAGAACACAAAGTTTAATTAAAAGCGATGAAGAAAGGAGCAAAAAGCCATATAATAAATTCCTTATTAATTTTGTTTGTTCGGTCTGTACGAGAAAGTATTTGCCCTCGTTTTTTTTCGCAAAGACCTCGCTCCTTCGTCGCTCGGTCTGTACAAAAACCTCAGGCAAATACTTTCCCCGTACAGACCTCACACTTAACTCCTTCCCGGCGGGTGAAGACTTCTATTACTTTACGGTGGCCAACACCGCACGATTTTGCTCGTCGCGGGGAGAACTCCCAGGGCGAAATAGTTAATGATATATTTATTTAGCCATTTTGACCAAAACTGTCAATATGTACATCATGTGCATTTGTAAATATTACGGTTTTCCATCTAAACAACTAGATATGCTTTTTTACAGTCTTATCATATCCTTAGTCCTATTCGGCATTGAGGTTTGGGGCTGTGCCTATAAAAAGTATCTCAGTCAAATTGATCATTTATTCAAACGCTCTTTTAAATATTGATATGTCTCAGAACAAATCTTTGTTGAGGATTTAATACGTAGCAGAGATAACAAATTATGGAATAAAGTAGTCGAAGGTCCCAATTGTGCCTTGTATGATTTATTGCCAAAACAGCTAAAACGACAACTGCGAAAGCGAGCACATAAGTTTTTGTTTCCAAAAATTAGAACCGAGCGCTTAAGCGTTCTGTTATCAATAGATGCTGATTTAACTTTGTTTAAATTAGTTTTTATTTAAATTAGATCTGTATACATTCCCAAATCTTTTAAGTAAATTTGATGCAAACTAAAACGTATGATTTGAGTATTTTATCAGTAAGGACATCTAGCTACCTATCTAGCTACCTAGCTACCTATGCACGTAATTTATCTAATCTATATCTAATATATCTAATCTGCCTATCTAATCTGTCGATCTAGTCTGTCTGTCTAATCTAGTTTAATCTAATCTAATCTGATCTGATCTATCCTATCTGTCTGTCTGTCTACCCGTCTGTTTGTATGTCTATCTGTCTATCTGTCTATTTATGAAAAATTGTGCATGCGATTACTGGTAATAAACATTTAACTACATATGTCCCGCACTAATTTTAAACGATCTTCAAATCCAGTTATGCTTTTTGGCTGACGAGGGGAATATATACTTTATACAATTTTACAAAATTAACCAAATTTATGGAAGTTGTTGAATTTTTGATTCTTCGATGATGTCACGATAACGTTACAACGTCATATCAAGGTACGATAAAACTTTTCAAACATACATCACGTACAAGTTGCCGTAGTTCGTTCTTAAGTATCTGAAGCGCTATGAGTAATTACGTTCATTCACACCTTCTTTAACAGCAGGTGAACGTACTGTACCTCAGAACAGTCTTTGAGACTGACGCAGTTCGTAAATCGTCAAGATTTTAAGCCTTACTATTTCGTAGAATGATCTTCATATGTACCTGTATATCCCAGTATAACTCATTAGGTAGATCTCCGCGGGTGCGTTTTTTTTCCTGCATACTTGATTTACGTACCGATGCACAGTATCTGTAAACGAACGACTTTACTTGATGCGAGCATCCCGTAAACGTAGCAGCCCTGACAATCAGCCATAAGGGACTACTTAGTAAAATCTATGTATATAAGGAACAAGAAAAATGTTAGACCCTTCCTAACATTAAGGAGGAAAACCTTATTCAGAAAATAATATTTCATTTACTGGGATTTCTCAGCATTGTGTAAAAGCTGCGTGCTACAGTTCCCACGTTTACTCCTAAATTATTATAATTGAATAAGAAAATTTCAAGCACTCTTCAGCCATACTACGGCGTCGAGCAAGAAAAGCGTTTCAATCTTTTTCCAAAGACCTGCCCTTCCAATCATTTCACCAACGTCAGTCTTCATTAACTTACCAATTGCCCACAATACGTGTTTCGTTTAAACGAGTTCGAACTGCTTGAATGCGCACTTCGATTTAACTTTTTTCGTTATCCGTTAAAATCCAGTCTCGCTCGGCATTAGGATTAGCGAAATCCTGTTCCTCCTCCGCATGTGACGAAGATGAATTGTATTCGTCCTGAGCATCCAGCACGGACACGAGTACATATCCTGAGACAAAATTCGTTTCGGAGTAGTTCTGACTGTCATCATTGTCCAAGGTGGTAGTTGACATAATTTAATCAGTCTGACTGAATTTAAAAGGAATTTTGACTAATTTCAAGCGACTTGAAATGGGTTTTATCGCTCAAGTAGGCCTACTTTCCTATGATGGATCAATTCAAGTAGAGCGTCGCTGTTCCTTCGTTATTTAAAGACACCAAAAAAGTGTATAAATCCTAACCCTAATCCCAACCCATACTCTAACGCTTGGATTTATACCCATGTTCGGTGTTTTTAAAGAACGAAGAAACATTGGTGGGGCTATACTTGATTTGATCCCCCTATGTTGTTAACTTTCTTGTTTTATCGCCTGTCTCTGGCTTGACGTCATATCCGGTAACTAGTTACCAGTTTTATTCCCGGTTAGGTTTAAAAATTGGCCTACTTTACGATAAAAATCAGCATGAAGATGAAATTTTGTCTGATTGCAATATTAAACAATTTTGTTCAGCGACGTCGAAAGTATATAAATACATTATAAAAAATAGCATGGGATATGTATTTAATTACTCTTCTTCTCAAAATGGGGGCACCATTCCTAAATTTATCCTACGTTGTTTATTTTACAGATCCGTCTTTTGAACAAACAACGAAGACATCTTTCCTTTCAGACAGAGAACTAAAGCTTTTGGTTTTAGAGGTGTGCTATATCCTGTTGTTGTTAGAAAGTTCAGTTCGTTTTTCAACTAAACTCATTTAATTTTAGTTTTTATTTGAGGCATGTTTGGGAGCAACAATCTATTTCATCAAGCTGTTTATTTCTACTGACAGCTTGCGTGTTTAGTGTGCGTGAATCTTGATATCGTGACGTTTTTCGTCATTGTCGTGTGCTTCAGTTCTGACGTACGTTTTTTGAAAACGATTAATTAAATTAGTTCCTTGGATGTTAATTACAGTAATTATAGAAATAATAAATAAAGTTACAGTACCAACCATTGGGGTGTATTATCTAATTCAAGATTTTAAAAACAAAGTTGAGAATGGCGTGATGCAGTTGTTCTTTTAGTTCTAGCTAATAGAGCTTGCTGTTCTTTGTCAAGCTTGAGTTTGAAGAAGTCCAGAATGTAAAACATGTTTTGAAATTCGATGGTTTTTGTATTTCCCAAGTGTTTAGAGGTGTTCGTAGTTTTTGAGTATTTCTTACGTTTCGAAGGTTTCATTATTGTTTGCAATTATTTTATCCTTGAGAGACCACGTAGTTCCACTATGATTAAAATGCTTTTTTTCTTTAAGGCTGCTGGTGGGTTCCTGTTCATTGTCAATTGTGCAAAAGGTACTCTGCTCTACGTCTCAGACTCAATAATGCCAGTGTTAAAACAGTCACAGGTTAGTAGTTCACAAAACAAGTCGTCCGTTTCAACTACTTCCTCGTTTGCAGTGGGTACGTGCTGGGAAAAAGGTTGGCTTTCTAATCTCAACACAAAACAAACCAAGATTTTAGGAAAATCCGCAAAATTCACGAAAATTAGATCCCGCGAAAATTTCTTGCCACATGGTAGTCAAAATATTTGGTCACCATGTTCACTTTGCGGGGTGTCGCAACATATCAAAAATATTGAAATATCTCGCGAACGAGGTGTGAAATAGAAAACATGTACGAAAAACGTTATTTTGAGAGTTCTTTCAAATACAAACTTAATGTACACTTCACAAGCACTTCAAAAACCCGTTATCCTTGTTCGTATTTTCAAGATATATATTGGAATCGCAGGCGAGAGATCGTTACGTATTCGCTTTTCCGATAATTGTCTAAGTATTCGCATGTCTGTTTTTGCTCGACTTTGACATGACATAACTTTCAAAGCAATCTTTAATTATTTGAAAAAAGCTAATATCTCTGTAGCTCAAGAGCGATCAATATGCCTAATGAAAGTCCCAGCGGGCGTATCATTGGAATTATACAGTCATTAATAATGATAACTTATCGTTTTCTTCCTGTTGGATTTGGTTGCCAAGTTATATTTTCATAAAGCAACAAGCCCTAGGGCTAGACTTAGCCACGTGTTGAAAGAGAGACACTTTGTTATCGGTAGTTTACGCTCCTTTACACTTCGGATAAAACATTCATGTAGGGTTAATTATACAGCTTGATTCTTTGATATAGAGTGAATGGCAAAATAAAACAATTTATGAACTTATTCATGTCGACGATGAAAAGAAAGTTCGTGACCAGTTGTGTATCGAGGCTCCTGATTCTGGAAGAATCCTCGACTTAAAGAGTATGTAACTCAGTTCATGTCTATTTTTATATTTTTAAGTATTTACTGGGGTTTCATGTTGTTTTTTGTTACTACAATTAAGTTATTCGTACTTGTTACGCGATGATGCCATCTGTCTTCCTCTGTATGTGAACCCCTAACATTCATCAAGGATATTTATGAGTCGAATATAATAATTTGATGTTTCTTTTTATGAATGGCATTAAGTTCGCTTACGTTTTCACGTCTGTGAATACTGCGTTCATTGTTCTGATCAACCGCTTAATTCAGTAAACAAAAGGCCGAGACAACGCAATCAAAAACGAGAAAGTACGGCCGACAGTGTCATATATCCTTTTCGGATGACGTCATCTTAAAGTTAAAATATGAGTTGTATAACTTATAAACAGAAAATTTTCATGATAATCTGACACTGCCGAAGTCAACTGAAAAATGTTGACTCTAGCGGGATTTGAACTCGCACCTTCGGGATACCGGTCCGCCGCTCTACCTTTTGAAATTTTTCTGTTCATGCATCTCTGAGGATGATTCTGAAATAGAATCGAAACACTGCACATCCTCTCATGGATAGCGTTAAGTTGTCGCGAGAATATCTCGTATGCTTAAATTGGATAAACTCGCCTCCAATCCTTGTGAATTCGATAGCACAACAGGTAGAGCGGCGGACCGGTATCCTGAAGATGCGAGTTCAAATTCCGCTCGAGTCAACATTTTTTCAGTTGACTTCGGCAGTGTCAGATTATCATGAAAATTTTCTGTTCATGTATCTCTGAGGATGATTCTGAAATAACCTATAAAACTGTTGTTTTTACGCGTTAATGTTTCTTATACTTAAAGAACTGTTACATTTTGAAAAAAAAAGGGAAAAAAAAGCTGACCTTTACTAGTGAAAGGGGTTTTCCTGTGAAAAGTTAACGTTTTGATTAAAAACTTGCCCGAAATACGTTACGGCAACAAGGGGACTGCATATTGTTCAACTTTTTGACATGTTGATTTTTCATTATGTCAGTGACAAAATGCGCTATTCGCTGAAATTTCCGTGATCTCTGGACAAAATGTAAAATATTCTGGCTTTTACTTGAAAACAAAAATTGTGATCGTAGTGAAAATAAGTGAAGATAGATTTCACGTTTCCAGGAAAGTGACGCATTAACTATTGGAACGTATTTGAATGGTGAATTCGAAATATCAAAATCATCCTGCAAACGTTTTTTTACGTGAGACAGTGGTGTTATATAACAGAACAAACATGAAGAAGAGTTTTCCATTGAAACACTGAGATGTTTGTTGCAAAAAAAAAAACGAATGAAATATTTTAACTGTATAGTCTACATCTGTTTTTGTAATAACTTTAGTGTGCGACAAGGGTATGACATTTTATGAATGCAGGATGGCGATAGTTCAGAACAATACGATAACCCATATATCAGGAATTGCAGTAATCACGACATCAGCCAGGACTGCCCTCAGTTTTTTCAGGGGCCAGTTGTATAAAAAATGCGATTAACGCTAACTACGTGATTAAATTTTTAACTATGGTTGGTAAACAGCAAGGTTTAGTCATGTCGCATAAACCGTTATCTTGAGATTTCATGTTTAATTGTAGTTCGGACGACTGACCTTTACAAAGGAACAAACAGTTTAATCTTTATACAACTGGTTTA
The DNA here is from genome assembly GCA_030142905.1 of Heliopora coerulea. Taxonomy (NCBI): domain Eukaryota; kingdom Metazoa; phylum Cnidaria; class Anthozoa; order Scleralcyonacea; family Helioporidae; genus Heliopora; species Heliopora coerulea. The sequence continues at coordinate 1,443,609 of JASJOG010000077.1, read as the reverse complement.
AATACCCATGGCTAAGTATCAGACCGCCCTCTCCAAAACACAGTAACTTGGAAGGCCGATGACAAATCGTAAAGTTGTGTTAAGTTGTGTTGTTGTGCAAAGTTCGATTTTTAGAAGGCGCCGCTGAACAGGTCGAGATTGGAAAGTGTTACTGTTACGTCATAGTAATCTTGGTTCTGATTTGTTGGGAGAGAGCCTTTGACGTCAAGCCTGCCTTTTGCCTTTTGCTTAGTTTGATGAAATTTCGCATGATTGCTTATGAAGGTGATATCTGTAAAACTGGTTCTATGAACCAGTTTTACTATAGTCTTTGTTGTGAAAGTATTTAACCCTTGTGTTTTTTTAATTCACACCATAAAATCTGACAAAATGAAAATCCGAAATTTTTCTTGGGCTGAATGGATCCCTTCGTTATGCCCACCCCGATCAACTGTTGATGACTCAGTTGCTTTGTAGTTCTTGTTGGCCCCTTACGTTTAATAGCGGACAAGAGAAAACAACCTAAGGTATTGTAGTTGTCAGAGCCGTATCTAGGCGGTAATTTGCCTGGGGCAAATGTTTTGAAGGCTCCCCTCGCCCATCTCTAACGCACGTTAAGCTCCTTTTATAATATTAATTATTGTAAATCGGTACTACCGGTGTGCTGTGTTACTAAATCGGCTCCTATACTTCTGAAGTGGTTTTTGTGTTTTGTATTTTATTCCTCAAAATGTTATTGAAAGTTTAAATCAGGCGCTTCCGAACCTTGGCAGCCTCAAAGTCGTCAATTAACGGTGAGAAGTCGAGACATTTATTTAAGATTTTGTTGAGCATTGTAAAAATATTTTTGAATTTGGATAAAACGACCTGAAACGTTGAATTTTGGTTTCCGAAAATGTCGCCCGTAAAATTTTGTGCCCGGAGCGTACCCGCCAGTACCCCGCCTTCCTTAGTACGGCGCTGGTAGTTGCTCTTGGAACTTGAAAGCTGAAAAGTTTAGTTTCAGTCCCAACGTTTTTGTCAAGAATACGGAGTGATACTCTTTCCTGGTAATTATTGACTCTAGAAATTCCAAGACGCAGATTGTCATTCAGCTACACTCTTCGCATTAGAGCAGTTATTTTATTAAACGATTCAATCGTAATATTATCTCCGTATTTCAAAGTATGTCAGATTAGTACCAAATTCGTTTGGCAATCGACAGATTTGAGCTTGCACTCCACTGCAAAATTTAAAGACTAGATTGGATTGGATTAGATTAGATTAGATTAGATTAGATTAGATTAGATTAGATTAGATTAGATTAGATTAGATTAGATTAGATTAGACTAGACTAGATTAGACTAGACTAGACTACAAACTTTACTAAGCACAGAATTCATAAAGCTTACCGTTAAAATAGGAGCCGGTCACGGTTCTAATAGGTCAGACTTTCATCGGCAACAAAGGAAAAGGTGGTGTATTTAAGTTGGTTGGCCATTTAGGTGGACGTGAAAAAGCAGTGGCCAAAAGCAGGTCCTTAAGGTACCCCGCTAGACATTTAACTCCAGTAAGTCGAGAGGTGAATCAGGTATGATTACAGTCACTCATAGCATGTTAAGTAAATTTGTAATAATTTGTTTATACTGACTATCCCTATTAGGTACAGCTAAGTTGTTCTTCATAGAGCTTTCTGCAAATCCACAAACAGTGCCATGGACCTTTAACTGAGCCATGTTATCTAGGAGAGTATTTCTGGTACACAGAAGACCATTATATTTTGATCTCTAACTGGGTGTGGTCTGCTCAGTGACGATGCCCAATAGAAATCGGTTTGTTGCTGTTAGTTACAGGAATCTGCTTTCGTGGAAAAAAGCGATAAATTCCTCCAGTTAAGTGGCTCCAGTAAAAAATATTTCCATTACAACATTCTTGTTTGAATCTCTAACATACCGTTGACCGCGAACTTTCAAATATCTTGACTGGACTGTGAAACAATTACAATTAAATGAATAACGGGTTTTAGAAAATACCCATAGACTTATTCGAATCAGTGCGAAGTGCGTTTCGTATTACGGTGTAAACAAGCGTAAGACGTTACCAGTAAACATGAGAAAAGAGCTCTTGTATTGGCCATTAGGTTCAGACATTAAATGAGTTAGGTGAAGAGAAGCTACAAGCTTGATTTCACGTCGGTTTTTATCCCATTTATTCATGTGGATTATTTGTTTTCCCTTTTAGCTGGGAGTGTTAGGAAAGAAATAAAATCAGGTAACCGGAAAAAATGCTTTGATTTTTGCTTATTCCTAATAAATTGGCGTGATTTATTCGTTACGTTGTCGCCAGTAAGGTATTCGAAGATTAGGAGCCAAAGTTACGATAATTATGTAATCAAGCTTTTCGAAATGGCAATGTATATGTATATGTGTATGTGTGTGACTAGGAGGAGTGAAGCCAAATACAGTAGAACCCCGCTATCTCGAACTCGGTTATCTCGAATTCCCCGCTATCTCGAACTCAAACCCATTTCCCTTGGATATGCCCCTGTTTTTCCAGTCATTTACTATCGGCTATCTCGAACTATTTTTCGTATCTCTTGACCCAAGTCCATCCCAGTTATCTTGAACTCTGATGATAAAGTTGATGGATAAAAAGCAGAAAGTGTCAAAACGCAGTTGAAAGGCAATAGTAACATCAATTGAACTTTAATTCATTAGTAAGTAGATTAACATTTCATCGTAGTTCGTCTCCTGTGCTGGCTCACCACAACTGAAGCAGCCCAATGAATTGATTTCCTGTCCCAGGTAGCACTGAACATTGTTATTCTGGTATTCGATTTAATATCGTGTTTCAGTATACAGTATTAAAATTGCTGTTCTACGACTCCCGTTGAATGAATCCTGTGTTGTAGTCTATTTTAAGCCGAGAAGTTGTTGTGCTAGAACCTCAATGAATGCTTTCTCTCCCTTGAATTGAAGAGTGCAATGCACTTGCATTCCCTCTCCACCAAGGTTTACAGGTTTTCCTCTGACGATCGCAGTACACGAATTGTTTTTATCGTGATTGTGTAGGCGAAACGTCCCGATTTTTCCTTCTTCAAATGTCCAACTACCTTGTCACGCAGCAATACGCATACCGCATACTTGTCTACAATGTGCTCCGGTTCTGCACGACATCTAAGTTTCTCGCTAACTTTAGGTACCCATATGTCCTTGTATTCCTGGTATCCCTTGATGTAAAATTCGATTTGGAACGTAGAGATTGTGCTTACACAAGCCATTGATATTTCAGTCTGCGGTACTCAACTGTCTGTGAGGCTTGTTCCAATGCTTATTTTCGCACCTTTAAAATTAGTGTCAGATTTCTTGCGGCAATGTTGATTAATTCAGGTCTGTAACTGTTCAAGAACTGTGCTGTTCAGCCGTGGAACATGTCGAGCTCCTCTAAACGAAAAGTATCTTGTAAATCCTTGTTTCACAAATACGAGGTTCTGAAAAAACTTGGGAGCGGGGAAGCCAAAAAAGATGTGGCAGACCATTACAACATACCACTAAACACACTCTCCACGTGGATAAAAAACAAGGAGAAGATGTTTAAAGCCTTCGAAGGTGGCGACAACCACAAACAGCAAAAGCTGAGAAGCGACCACACCAGGTTGGACAAAGCCTTGTACAAGTGGTTCGTCAACGTGAGAGAAGAAGCAATACCAATCAATGGCCAAATATTGAAAAAGAAAGCAGTGAAATATGCTGAAGAACTTAACATCAAGAATTTTAAGTGACAGCCTCCTGGGAGGAAACCAGCAAGGTACGGCTGACAGGGCTGTCCGCAGCAAATGCCGAAGGAGATAAGCCTCCGATGTTTGTAATTGGAAAATCCGAAAAACCTCGATGTTTTACTGGCGTTTTGAGTTGCCATGCAGATATCGCGCACAGAAAAAAAGCTGCATGGACAGTGCTTTATTGGAGGAACGGGTGAGAGAACAGGACTGGCAATTTGAGCGCCAAGGGAGAGAGATTGCTCTCATAGTCTACATATGTCCAGCCCACCCAAAGATTCACAACTTGAAGGCCATCAATTTGGATTTCGTACCACTGAATTCTACTTCCCAGATGAAGCCAATGGATCAGGGTGTAATAAGATCAACCAAGGCGTACTATAGGGCAGCCTGTGCTCGGAAATATCTGGATGCAATAGAAGAACGCCAGCAACACCCAAGCCTCTCTCTGTCTTAGGTGCTATATGGGCCTTCTAATCGAGGCATGGAGCAAAGTGTCTGAGGACGTAGTACAGAATTGCTTCAAGAAAGCTGGGATTGGGAGACAAGCACAACAAGATGCCTTGAATGAAGACGATGATCCCATTCAAGGTGCTTTATGTAGAATTGAATGTCCTTCGAGAAAGAAACCTAGATCTGGCACTAGAAGAAGCCAGTACTGAAGAAGTTGTGAGTACAGACGCTGATGTTTCAATATCGGACATCGATTCCCTAAGCGACGGGGACATACTTACAGAGTTTCGAGAGGAGAGTAACATGGAGGAGGACGAAGAAAATGAAGACGGAAATGAAGAAGAGTGTTCAAAACGGCCAATTAGTAGTGAAATCCGTCAGGCACTTGACACTCACTGCTGCTATAGCCTGTTTGCACAAGATGGAAGTGGAATTTGCCGTCGAACCAATCAACTGTCATTGATCGTTGAAAATAGTATTCGGAAAAGTCAGCGCCAGAACACCATTGAAAGTTTCTTTGCATCTCCAGAATCGTCGAGCGAGCCTGCAGATTTGGCGGACATTGTTGTCATCTAAGAAACGTTTTGTATACTAAACAATGTTTAGTAAAGGACAATAATTGTACTTGTAACCCGAGAAAAACGCATAACTGCTTACTCGTCATAGTCATTGTATCAAAATGCATATCTGTTGCGTTTGTTGAATACTTTTCAAACAAATATAAACATTGTGTTAATTATTAATGAAAATATTAGTGACATGACACTGACCTGGTTAACTCGAACCCCCGCTATCTCGTACTGTTTTTCGTTTCCTTTCAGAGTTAGAGATAGCGGGGTTGTATTGTAGTTGAAAATTACCTTGAGAAAACTAGTAAATATATAACAAAACATTGGCAATCTTAACCAAACATATTCACAATATTTATTGCACTTGTGATACCTAGTACAGTTGTTGATTAAAGATGTATACAGGAAGTCTTTCGCTACTTGCAACTGAATTTTGTCGCTTGACTTGTTCGACACATTAAAATTTTAGATTCTCTTTATTTCTGGATGGAAACGAGAGTAATTTAAGGTTTTGTCTGCAAACGTAAAACTATCTCATGTTACTACAGCACTGTTGACTGAACTATTCTGTGAGGACATTGTATCATGAATGATGTCGTGATGATTATGATGATGTCAGCGAAAAACAGTCGATGTTGTTAATCGCTTCTTTCTGATAATATTGTTCACTCGCTGACAGTGCTTTGGACGATGGTACGAATCTCGACAGCGCAGGATTTCACTCGCTAGCGAGAAAGGGCTGCCAAGAGTAGCAATGCGTTTGTATATATGTTTTCATAAAATAAGTTGCGGTGATTGGTCTACTTTGTTCTGTATAAGCTAATGAAAATATCGTTATGACTTCATATGTGTTCTTTGTATAAATCGAGCGACATGATTGATTTAGAGCCGCCTACGAAAAATTAAGCATGTGATACTAAAATAAAGTTGATTACAGATTGCCTTGTCCTTGTTTATTTTATGAAAGAAACAAAAAAACAGTTTGGTTGTGTTTCGCATGACCTGTTCTACCATTCGGAGATTTCGCGAGAACTCGCAAGCTGCTGTGTAAGCCGTCGTTATTCAGTCTCAGCTCACACAACTTTCAAGTTCTCTCATACTTCTAATGTTTGTATCATTCTATGTAAATGCGACCAAATGGTTTCTTTTTCTTGAATATTTATGTATTCATCAACCCCGCTCTATATTCAAACGAGAATTAGGGATCAAGAATGGCAGAAGGCAGTTAGTGTTTATGTCGGACACAAGAAAAAAAGATCAAATGAGATAACAATGCAGAACATGGAAACAACGAAAGACAAAAAAAAAAATCGAAATCATGCGTTAAAGTGCCTATCTCGTGTGCAGTGATTTTACATATTCGCATTCTTTGGGTTTTTCCCATTAAAAATGTAACATATCTTTTCGAAGATTTCATCTTCATGGAGATATTTGAGGTTTGACCGGGAGAAAAAACTAGTAACTGCTTACCCTAAATGACATCAAACTGGGGACGACAGTAAAGAGTAGTAAGTGATTTACATAGCGGACAGTTAGGTTTCTGTTTGCGAAAGTCCATTTTTGTTTCGAAGAACTGCTCAGAGTAATTCGGAAACGTCCAGAAACACTTTCAAGCACTTCTTCCTCTAGTACGGATTATAGCCGAAAAGACTCGGGGACAGGCGTTACTGAGGTCGAAGGGAGATGCACGACAAATTACGCATCTAACAACAGTGCTGACGATAGCGTCCAACCTTACGAAGGAGAACCTTTGGCAGACGAAGAATGGATGTCCCGTTACAACAAGGAAAGAATTATGGAATGAAAGCGCTTATAAGTACTTCGGAGTCGGTTAGAAAGGTCAAAAACAGTGGGTAGCTGGTATGCGAGACTGTCGTTACGTTGAAAATGTTTCTGCACGTTTCCGAACAACACTGAGCAGTTCTTCGAAACAAAAATCGACTTTTTCAAACAGGAAACCAACTATGCGCTGTGTAAGTAATTTACTGCTGTTTACAGTCGTCCCCAGTTTGACGTCATTTCGGGTAACTAATTACCGGTGTTTTTTCTCCCGACCAAACTTCGAAATTTCAAACTTTGGCCTCAAAAATCTCCATGAAGGTGAAATTTTCGAAAAGGAAGACATATTACAATTTAATCGTAAAAATCCAGAGAATGTAATTATGCAAAATTCCCACGCATGGGATAGGCACTTAAACGGGGTTAACCTTTAATACTCATGGGCAAGAGACTGATGCCGAACGTTACTGTTGACTGCTGGCTTTATTATTCCAAACATGTGTTGTGTTGTACGTGGTTGTTCTGCATAAAAGTGAGCAAAAAGACAGAACGGAGAGTTTCCAGACTAGACCTCGACTGATTTTGTCATAAATCCAAACAGACCACATTTTCACAAAACCACTTGATGCTATGTGGCCGTTAGTCAAGCTCGCTTACTCAGAAAAATTGTGTTCCAAGTAGATGAGCAACAGTTTCCGGACCAGACCTCGATTGATTTTGTTATCAATCCAAACAGACCACATTTTCACAAAACCATATGACGCTAAGTGCACGTTTTTCAAGCTCGCTTACTCAGAAAAATTTTGTTCTAAGAAGATGAGCTTGACGAACGTTCACTTATCGTGTGCTATAACTCCTAGGTCCCACATGCACTATATATTGGGTATGACGTTCATGTCAAAAACCATCTGACCCAACAAGATCTACAGCTTTGTATTAGATTACTAACCTCACTATTAGTTGGTGTAACTGCCAATTTACATCATTACCGTATCAGTTATCGTCGTTGTCGTGGTCAAAAATGTCCATGTTCAAAAGTTTCATTTAACTCAAATTTATGTCAGATACAAATGATTGTTGTGACGTGGATAGCATTTTTTCTTTCATTTTTTTTCCTCCATTGATCGTGATAGAAGCCGCCCGACTCTACACTAGTTCGCGCAGGAACTTCATCTGTCGAATGAAATGTGGTAATCGTCATGAAGATACCGCAAATGGCGCTCCTGGTTTGGATGGTGAATACGCGGTCATTCATTGCACCGGTTTTTTAAGAGTAAGTTGTGCATTTGTGGTTTTACTTTAAGGTTCTTTTTGTTGTTGGGGTTTTTTCATTTGGGTGGTTAAACGAGGAACTATGTTCAATGTCTTCTGTACTTATTACGTTGATATTTAGAAGATGCTGTAACATGGAGAACATATGTTAACTAGAGATTAACTTTAGATTAACTAGATTAACTGGCTAAATGTTACTCAACCGTGGGCGAGGAACCAAAGACTGCCATATTGCATAAATTGAAGGAAAACAAACATGCCCGGATGAAAAGTTCTAGGTCATGGTCAAAGGTCATTTCACTTTTGTCTCTTGTTTTTGATTTTTTTTAAAGAAAAGAATGTAGCAAAATTAAGGCGATACTAAGAATAAAAGCCGACTAATAACTAGAGAAGCTTTTTTTTCCTATACAACCAACGGAAACAAACACGAAACAATTCCCTAAAGTTCACTTGTTCGACCTCGAGATTCTCGAACTGATGGAAAAGGGCCTGGAGAAGAACAATTTGCTCCCCAATTTGCTCAAAATGGCGGCGTCCAAGTTGACCCCAGTTTTTGCTCCCATGCCCTTTTTAGTTTTATATGATATTTGCACTCGCCAGTCGCGTTGTATGTCTTCAAAATAATTTTGGATAATAAAAGATCATTGTGCTTTGCGCATCTGTTTCTTGATCAATGGAAACGAGGTGCCGTCGTTTGTTTGCAAGCAAACACTCTACGCCTTCGTGTACTTCTTGCTCTCAAGCACCGAACGCTGGCATCCGTCTCAAGGAGATTCTTGGTTTTATAATCGGGATTGTAACCAGAATGTCAGAAAACACGTAATACGCTTTCATGATCACAACGAATAATTATGGAAACAAATTATTCGGTTGTCGAGTGCAAGTTGGTATTTGGAAAGAATTTTTTCTATGTCACTGTTGCGATTGCATCGATCAGTACCAGACATTTCAATAAAGATTCAAAATTTGTTGCATGTTTAGTAAAGGTCAAGCGTTTTTAGTCTGATTATTGTCCTTAAAAAGAGAGTTTTTAGTCTTCACTTAATACGATCCTACGCTTTCATATAATTTCGTTCTAATCTGATTGGTCTTAAATAAAGTGTAACATAAAAGTTGTCAGTTTTTATAATGCCGTAATCTTCTAAACGGCAAATCCCTGGCTCTCAATCATACAACACCTCTCGTTAACCTCACTTAATCACACGAAAGAGCAAAAAATTGTACCTTTATGTCAAAAAGTTCAAGTTACCAACATGGAAGATTAATATCTACCATGTTGGTAACTTCGACCATTTGACATAAAGGTACAATTTTTAACTCTTTCGTGTCCAGAGGTCTCCCTCTTATCCGAACAAACAATAGTTCATCTAGTTGGGCTTAACTCTTTTCTTTCATGACGTCTCCTTTTGCCTAGTATCCGGAGTTAAGTTAGAAGGAGTTAACGTGATACATGGTTGATTAAATTTTTTAACGAAGAAACTAAAATGTTTTTACAATGAAATTAAAGTGAAATCAACGTAAAATTGAAATGAGGCTAAGATGAAAATAAAACGAGATTATATTGAAATTAAATGAATTCCAGATTAAAGCAACGTAAAAGTAATAAGAAAAAAAAAAGAAAAATAGGAAAACTTCGGTGTACATGTGTCTCACTGCCTCATGAATAAACTTTTAATCCTGCGATCGCTTATGCAAACTGTTCAAATTTGTGGAGCCGGAATAGTGGACATCAAGCAAATCCATTTCTTGCATAGTTACTAAACGCTCACACGTGAAACTTCTTGGAGAGAAAATTTTGTGATCAACCTGCTCTTCGAGTTTGCGAAATTTAGCTCGAAAAACTGACTTCTCTTGGGTGGGATTAACCATCTTTGGATTGCCGCACGGCTGCTTTTGCAATTGAGATAATTACTGCATGATTTACCCTTTAGCATTTGACTAGTTTTTGAGGTCATTTAGATCAATCCACTTAGTAAGAGATTACACATGAAATCTTCATTGAGAACAGATAGAGGTCGCCCACATTAAATGCAATAATTGGCAAACACATAGCAAAAAGTAACGCAGAGCCCACTTGCGGGTGGACCGGTGTAATGGGACTCTGCAAAGAATCTGCTACAGTGAATTCACAGTCCCTTTGAGGCGGGAAGAGGTGAAACTGAAGGCCACAAGTGAATAGAACCATCCGTCCACGTACTGTCTAGTCATTCTTGGATTCTTATACTATATTCAAACTGACATCCGAACTGAAACATAAGAGTGATTTGTATACAGTTGGTGAGGAAAATGTTGTCCAAACGCAGACCTAAGGTGGTTCGTCGTTCCAGTCGTAATTACTTGAATTACTCCTTTCAAAGTTTTACATCTGTGTCAGGTTATTAGTACATCAATAGCTAATCAGATGTTTAGTGAACCTAATCATTTTGGTTTGAAGATCACATTCGACGCTATATAAACCTTATTTATAATGGCCGTTATTTACAAATATTCTTCTGTAAATGAATTATCCTCACAGGCCTCGTCATATATATTCAGGATTCGTGATATTCCTTAAACTCCTTGAATACTCCTTAATACTCACTTGAATACTTCTTTGAAACGCCCTTGAAATTTACAGATTTTCTAAAACTCCTTGAATACTCCTTTAATCGTATGTTTAGGTAAAAGTGAATAATAAGCTGATAGACCTTGCACGAAAACGGAAGATGTTTCACGTCACTAAGGCTAATAGCTACAGGAAAAAATAAAGACCATGAAATGATGAAGTAATTGAAAAAGAAACTAAATGAATGGTTTTCAGTCCTCGTGATATTTTTTCACTGCTATAGTACAGTTTCACTGAAATCGAGCAATAGATGATACCTTTCAAACAAACATTTTGTAAAATGCAACGTTTGGAATTTGTCATTTTCTTCCTGGAAAACTCCTTGAATACTCCTTGAATTCAACTTTCCTAGAGCAGCACGAACCCTGATACTGTTTGCAATTCAAAGGAATCTTTTTCCAGAAGATGCGAATGAGGCTAGTCAAGATGCACGTACGCTAGTTTCCATATGATCGCTGACGATCGCCAACGATCGCTTGAGTTTGTTTCCATATGATCGCTTAATTCATTGTATCCCAGCGCCTTCTTGTGCCTGATTATTTATTGTTCAGCAGACACCGCAGGCTGTCGACGGTTCCAAACCAAATTTGTCGCTTACGGTCTTCAAGGCGTTGAGTTTTTTGAACTTGTCTTTTTACTCTTTACAGTATCGGTTGTATAAACATTCATATTTGTGAATTTCTTCCATGAAATCTTCTGTGGAAAAACTCGCCATGTTCTATCTTCGTAGCACGTGGTCAATTGAAGACAAATGCCTGAACGTCACAATGTCAACAGAAAATGATGCATTTTGGGATCGTTTCGATCGCTGGATCGCTGAATTTTGTTTCCATATGATCGCTGTGGATCGCTGGATTGCTGGATCGCTGGATCGCTGAAAAGTGTTTTTGTTTTGTTTGATCTTTATTTAAACTCGAGATCACTTCATTTCGAAATGTTCTTCCAGTGAGCCGTGTACTATATTAAATGTAAATACAATAACTATATACAAACTACATTACATTTATAAATTTACTATAAAAGTTCTTTAAATGATCTCAAACTATGTTGACTTTTTATATTATATGGTAGACCATTCCAGAGTATCGCCCCTTTATAATGAAAGCTGTTCTTTCCAGCTTCAGTATTTGGCCTTGGCACATAAATATTAACATCCGAATGTCGTAGATCATACAAATGTACCGAGCTGGCATTTTGAAAAATTCCAGTTAAATAATTTGGTGTGAATCTGTAAACGGTTTTATACATTATCACAGCTAGTTGCTTATAACGTCTAGTTTTTAAATTTTCCCAATTAAGCTCATTCAACAATTCCGATGAATGCCTATTATAGTTCGAAAAAGTAACCACTCTAGCAGTCCTAGTTTGTAGTTTTTGGAGTTTATCAGACAGCTCCTTATTGCAGTTTCCCCATACTGCACTGCAGTAGTCGATATACGGCAGTGCAAGTGAATTATACATAGTAAGTAACATTTCAAAGGGTACAAGGTGTCTGACTCGTTTTAATGCACCTATTGCCCCAGATATCTTTTTAGAAATTTTGTTTATGTGATCTTTCCATATGATGGATTCATCTATTTCAAGTCCGAGATATTTGTATACTTTCTCTCTTTTTGATGGTTGATTGCACACTTCAATTCTGAACCGATGTCCAAGACTCCTTATTCGATGACGACTTGCTATTATCATGTATTTTGTTTTGTGATATTAAGATTTAGTTTGTTAGCCTTTAACCATGTATTTACTTCGCATATATCATGGTTCATTTACCATTCAAGTATATTTGCATTGTCACTAGCTACCGTAAGACTAGTGTCATCCGCATACATTCGTACTTTAGAGAAAAGATCACAATTGGGTAAGTCATTTATATAAACTACAAAAAGTAACGGTCCAAGAATAGAACCTTGTGGAATCCCACATCTTATTGTACAGCCAGTCGACAGGACAGCATTTACAAATGTCTTTTGCTTACGTTCTTTTAAGTAGGAAGTGAACCACTTTAGACTTGATTTACCGACACCATATAATTCTAATTTCTTTAACATAATTTGATGATCCATGGTGTCAAAAGCTTTTTTTAGATCCAAAAACATAACCCCATTTAATAGGCCTTTATCTATGTTTAAATACCACTCATTTGTGGAATCTAATAGTGTAGTCAAAGTGGAATGTTTAGGTCTAAATCCAGATTGTGTTTCTGATAATAAATTGTGCTCTGTCAGATAACTGTAAAACTGATAAAAAACAACTCGTTCTATAAGTTTAGTGACAACTGGTAAAACAGATATTGGTCGATAATTATCAGGGTTAGTTTTTTCCCCTTCTTTATATATGGGTGTAACCTTAGCAACCTTCCAATCGTCAGGAAAAATCTCAGTCCTGATTGAGAGATTGATTATAAAAGTTAATGAAGGAACTATTACAGGAGCCGCATCTTTCAATAATCTAGCAGATATTCCATCAAGACCGCATGCTTTATTTAGTGGTAGAGCGCTTATTAATTTATTCAATTCATCATTTGTTATTTGATTTATACTAAAAGAATGTTCAATGGACTTTATATATTCAGTGAAATCTCTTCTAGAAGGTGGTAATTGAGAAGCTAATTTCGGTCCAATTTCTGTGAAGTGTAAATTCAGAGCGTTACTTATCTCTTCTGATGAGATACAATTCTTATTTTCGTGCTTAATGTTGTTAATAAACGTTGATTTCGGCTTTTTACCTAGTATTTCATTGATTCCTTTCCACGCTTGCTTAATATTCTCGTAATTCTCTTTAAAGTACGAGTTATAATATTGTATTTTTGATGATTTGATGTTTTCATTAACTTTGTTTCTAACGAATTTGTAATCTTGCCAACTCTTCTCTGTTTTAAGTTTATTGGCTATTTTCTTGAGTTTATCTCTTTTGAACATAAGATTTTTCAAATTTGAAGTTAACCATGGAGATGGCTTATTGCGAACTTTTTTTACGTTTTAAAGGAGCATGATGGTTGCAAACTAAAAGGAAACTTTCCTTCCAAACCCTCCAGGCAGAGTTTGGATCATTTTGATCCGCAATATTTTCCCATGGAATTAGCTTAAGATCTTCTCTAGTTTCCATATAATCGCTGTCGATCGCTCATGATCGCTGGCGATCAACAGCGATCGTCAGCGATTATATGGAAACTAGCCTTAAGATTGGCAGCCATTATGAATACAATATAAGGAGTTGTGCATTTTTAATTTGTAATCGTTTTTTTGCCCAACAGTCCTGTGTCGGCGGTTCTGTAGATAATCTGGTGGCCACAAGTGAATCGAATGATCCATCCACGTACTGTTTAGTCGCTATTGGACGGTTACAGCCAACTAGTAGTCCTGTCGGAAGTGACATTGTGAGTCAAAAACAAGTGACAAGGTTCATCTCTAGAGTAACCGTTGATGGTAAATTTACCTTTCTGGACCAAAGGTAATAAAATCGTAGTTAATATAGGTGTTGTTCTTTTCAGTATGTGTTGGGTTTTACGTGGATTGCTGTTGTACGTTCATGCCGTTTGTACCTGCTTGTTGTAGGGCTCGAAAATCAATCCATCAAGTTACTGTTCTGTTTTCTTTAGCGTACAAGACGTTCTTGGTTACACGCCAAAGGAAATACTTGGCAAGAGCTGCTACGACTTCATTCACCCAGATGACAAAGACAATATGATTGAAAGCTACGAACAAGGTATTGGTCTCCTTCGGTTTTCACCTTAGCTATATGTCATCGTTATAATTTCGACTATGTGACACTGGCGTACCATGGTGAATGGCCACCCGGTGCGCTAGCGAAAAATTACGGGCTCGATTCCATTAAAACAAATGATGAATATTCCGAAAACTACGTCATACGCATTCATCCCTCATATTGACCACTGATATAGAACAAATAAAACATCTATTTTAAATTTGGGTACACTAAAGTAGAACTTTTAGCGGTACTTGTCGTTTATTAAATCTGAACAAAGGTTTATCATTAAGCTCTGTTCATACTTACACTACACGTCAAAACTCAGAATTACAAACACATACTTAAGCAATTTCTGTTGAAAACGAACTTCCTTCAGTGTATAATATAACCCAATTAAAATAGTCCAAGGGTCTTAAGTCTTGAGGAATTAAGATAATTTGCATTTCCTCGCTTTCAACGAGGCAAAATCTCTGATTACTTGGTCAAAATTTATTTCTTCCTTTACATGTCTTTCTGGAGATAACAGAACTAAACTCTTGAGTCTCACTTGACTTACACTTAATCTGAGATATGTCTTTGCGAACCATAGCTCTCCAGAAACTCCTCTCATAACATAAACCTAATATACATGGTGAGGAAAATTTAATACCCTCTATCAAGATTAGGGAGATTTTCCGCGAACCTCTCCGTTTATCATCCACGGGAAAAGGGTTAGAGAATTAACTACTTAAATCCAGAAGGGTAATTTGCATACAAATATTTGTCTCAAGAATGTCTTTAGACCAATGTGTCCTAGACCCATAAGGGGGCATAACCCCGCAACGTCGGTGATAAATTTAATTAAAAATTTTTCATGATATATATCTCCTTATCTGTGTATATCTCCTATATATATATCCTTGATATACTGTTAAAAACTCTTTAAAAATCTTTAATAAAAGTTCAACGTTTCGGGTACTTCCCCTTTATCAAGATACCCTTGATAAAGGGGCAGTGCCCCGAAACGTTGAGCTTTTATTAAAGAGTTTTGAAGAGTTTTTAACTGTATATTATTGATGGTGAACTCGATCTGGTGGAAGTTGGTGATTCGGTTTGCATATATCCTTGTATGTACTTGTGTTTGTAAATACGTCATTGCGGGAACGTGTGCGCACCAAACAGCATTATGGGGACTGTGCGCACAGTGGGGACATGTGTAAGATAGCCACAACGCTTTTACTAAAACTGGACTGAAAATGGCTTAAAATACTTAAAATGCTTAAAAAATGGCTTAAAATCATGTTTGAAAACGTAGTTCCCACAACGCGGTTTTATGTGATAAATTAGTAAACACGGTGCAAGTAATGTCAAAGATGTAAACTTTTTTGTGAGGACTGAAGAGTGTGTATGTGCACTACGGCTTCCGTTGGTAGGACCTCAAAGATTTTGCATGCACTGCAGCTTCTACTGTGAGGACGTCAGTACTTTATTCTACATGAACTCTGAAAATGAAATATGTTCATACCTCTGCTTTCAAAATATTTCCCATTTGTAACCAATTCGTGCTCGGAATGATTTTGATTCTAGACAGCACTGTCAGCTCATAGTCAAACGAAAGAAAGAGACTTGTTACTATTACTTCGTAAGCACTTAATGGAAGTTTAATATACGTGCATTTACGTATGTACACACATATGCACGTACATTTACATTCATATATATACACATTTATAAAATAACACGCGTCCTGCACGCTCTGATTGGGCGAGTCTTATTTTCTTTCGGAATACAGAGACACGGCTGACGTCATTTAGATTTTGTATTAGGGTAGAGGAATGGATGACGTCACGAAAACTTGGAAAAACCTTGGTTATTTTATAAAATAAATAGAAAGTAGCTTTCGTGTCTCTACTGTAATAGAAACATTAATGACGCTATTTCAACCCGAAAAATACCAGAAAATACTCGGCCATTCCTCGTGTTTTCCCTAGGCATTATTCAGGTTGAAATGACGTTATTCATGTTTCTATTACGGCACAGAGACACTCAAGTAAGTTTCTATTTGTTAAATATATATTGACTGACATATACACATACACACATGTATACATGGTGTGTGGAAGGAATTTATAGAATTAAATACATACTAATACTCCGGGAAAAATATACCTTTAATATTCTATTTAATATAATGTAATAGACTTTTATTTCGTTATTGTCATCTCGTATTTGATTTATCGCCACCATTCTAATATGCTTGGTTTTAATATTTTTTTTTTTTGATTGCGTTGCCAGTCTGGTGAATCTCTGATCAATTATGTTAATTGTGGTTTTGTTGGTTTTTATTTATTTATTTATTTAATTTGTTTATTTACTTATTTATTTATGTGTTTATTTATCTATTTATTTATTTCGTTTATTATTTTATTTATTTATTTAATTAATTATTTTTGTTTTTATTTTCAGTTGTCAAGTCAAAAGGTCAAAATCTTTCGGTGCAGTTTCGTTTTCGAAATAAATGTGGTGAATGGGTACGGATACGGACAATATGTTTCAGCTTTCAAAACCCGTACACAGACGACGCTGAGTATATCGTGTGCGAGAACTGTATAGTGAGGTAAGATAAAGATAAACAACACTGTAGGTGTGTTTTAGATACGCTTTTCTTTCGTAAACAAGCCAGTTTCCCGTAAAGTGTGGCATAGATCATTACAAATTTTGAATTACCGCGTCACTACTGTTTTTGAAGTTGTTTATGTAGGTAACCTGGACCTGTTAATTTGTTTAACCTATTTGGTGCAAATACGAGTGAGTCGTTTGACTTTTAAGTTTTTTTTGTTTGTTTGTTTGGTTTTTTTTTATATTTCATGACGTTACAAGGTATTTGTAGACAATAAACCGCCAGCGATATCAGCGGATTTTGCTTGCCATTCAAGACGGAGGAATCCTCCCAATTGTACCTCGGCGGTTATATACAGCTATAAAAACAATTATATACAGCTTTAAGTAGGACAACTAAATTCAAATACATTCATGCAGAAAACTTAAAAACAAAATACTCAAACATGAGGTCAAATCTATAGGTCACATAGAATATCAAAATGGAAAAATCTATAAAATAGAATTCGACGATGGAAGCATATATATCGGCTCAACGATAAAGAGCCTAGAAAACAGACTAAAAGAAGACCAATCAGACATGAAGAGCATAGTATACAAAAATAAAGACAAAAACCCTAAAATATCACTAGTTATAGATTGTCCATGCGAAAATAAACATAAGTTAGAAAAAATAGAAAAGAAACATATAAATGAACACGCAAAAAAATACGGAAATAAAATATTGAACAAACGAGGCAATGACGAGATCAAAGAAAAACCAGAAATCAAATACAGTTTTAAAATAGAAAAAGAGTCAGATCTGTTAAATAGAATAGAAAAAATGGTAACCATAAAGGACAACAAAATGAACAAAAAACTAGAAATAGTATATCGTGACGGAGGTAAAAAAAGTAAAGGTCTCAAAGATGAAAATCAAGGCCTAGCAAAAAATTCTTAAGACAGGCATATTTGTGTCAAAAGGTTTATTAAGATCTAACGTTTCGTTGCTTAAGACGCAACATCATCAGAGAATGAGAAAAAGACGATGAGACAATCACTAAAATATTATTACAAAGCTAATTAGCATAAATTTGGCGTTTGAGAGGAAATAGGAAATGATGAGATGTCAGAGGTGGCGAAGAGGGTAAAGGCAATCAGAATAAGGAAAGAGGAATTGAGCTTGATTGTGAGTTGAGGGTAGGATTGAGTTTGTGAATGAGTAAGCTTTCTCTGATGAGGAGTTCATGAGTGATAGATGAAGAGGAGTGCGTTCTCTTCAGATAATTATTTGGTTAGCGACTCCTTTTCTTTCGTCAATGATTTACTTTCTTCCAACTTTAACTCTGATAATTTAATCATGGCAAGCTTTGATATCAAGTACCTTTTTGCCAACATCCCTTTGGATGAAACTATTGACATCATTGTTACCAAATTATTCTCCAACTCCACACATTTTCATGGTTTCAATAGCGATGATTTTACAAAACTTTTACAATTATCTGTTAAAAATTGTCATTTTTTATTTAACGGTGTTCTCTACGAACAAATAGATGGTGTAGCCATGTGGTCTCCCTTGGGACCGCTTTTTGCGGATATTTTTCTCTCATGGCATGAACAAAATTGGCTTGAACTCTGTCCGTCTGACTTTAAACCTATCCTGTATCGTAGATATGTTGACGACTGCTTCTTACTGTTTCGTTCCAATAACCACATAAACGCTTTTCTTAACTTTTTAAACCGTCAACACCCTAATATTGTTTTTACTGTTGAAAATGAAGTTAACAAGTCATTATCATTTCTTGATGTTAAAATCACACAAGACAATGGCTCTTTCACCACCTCCGTCTTTCACAAATCTACCTTTACCGGCCTTTATACAAATTTTGATAGCTTTATTCCGTTTACCTACAAAAAAGGTCTAGTTATGTCTCTTTTAAATCGCTATTTTTTAACATTTGTTCGACCTACATTACTTTTCACTCGGAACTTGATAATTTTAAGAAACTATTTTCTCTCAACGGCTACCCCCGAAATTTTCTAGACAATTGTATTCGCCGTTTTTTAGACAACAAATTTTCGCCCGTACCCAAAGTTTCCCTTGCACCTAAAAAGATCATATACTTCTACCTTCCCTTCACTGGACAACACAGCCTCCAGATTCGAACACAAATCCGTAAGCTTTGCTCACAGGCCTTCCCTCATATTTCTATTCGTTTTGTTTTCCGTCCGTCGCTCCGCCTAGCACACTTCTTTTCTTTTAAGGACAGGATGCCCAATGGTCTAAAATCTCGTGTTGTGTATCTTTTTAAGTGTCGATGCTGTAATGCGTCGTATGTAGGCCAAACAAGCCGACTTCTCCACACACGGATTGCTGATCACTTGGGTATCTCAGCCCTTACTGGCAAAGAGCGTGCTAACCCCTCCACAACAAACATTCTATCACATTACCACGACACTGGCCATCCCACTACATCAGATGATTTCACCATCCTCTCTCACTCCTTTTCATCTATCACTCATGAACTCCTCATCAGAGAAAGCTTACTCATTCACAAACTCAATCCTACCCTCAACTCACAATCAAGCTCAATTCGTCTTTCCTTATTCTGATTGCCTTTACCCTCTTCGCCACCTCTGACATCTCATCACTTCCTATATCCTCTCAAACGCCAAATTTATGCTAATTAGCTTTGTAATAATATTTTAGTGATTGTCTCATCGGTTCCCGGACATTTTGCCGAAAGACACATTGCCGAAAGACACTTTGCCGAAAGACATTTGGCCGAAAGACACTTTGCCGAACGGATATTTTGCCGACGGACATTTTGCCGATCGGACATTTTCTCGAACGGACAATTTGACGAACGGACTTTTTACAGAAAAGACATTTTGCCGAACAGACCGTCTGCCGAAAAAAGCGATATTTTGTGAATTTTTATATTCTTTGAGTTTGACATGCACATACCAAAAATTTTCATGTTAGAATTATTTCATTCATAAAGAAGAATTAATGGCAGCGCTTGATGACGATACAGATGAAGTTCTCTCCGACTTTCTGACCTATTTTGAAGCCACTTGGATTGGTGTGGTTCAACGTGGCCGTCGACATCGTCCTTTATTTGCCATCTCTCTGTGGAATGTTCACGGTCGCGTTGAGCAAGATCTTCCGCGAACAAACAATTCCATCGAAGGATGGCATCACTCGTTTGATCTTCGAGTTTCCATCACCCACCCTACGATCCGTCGATTGTCTGCCAAGCTAATCAAGGAACAAGCCAGCAACGAACTTCTTCTGGAGCAAGTACTTGCCCGCATTCCTCAGCCTCCACCAAAAAAGAAGTATGAGTTAGTGAATTTAAGATTGAAGGATATTGTTAGTAAAATTGACACTGACGAGAACACGATAATGTACTTACGGGCTATTGCTCATAATCTGTAGAAACAATGTTTTAAACTAGGGATGCTTTTCATAAAATTTGTACATGTATATGCTTGACATTAATAGAAAATTGTGTAAAGTAAACCTTTACGTTTATGAATGAAATAATTCTAATATGAAAATTTTTGGTATGTGCATGTCAAACTCAAAGAATATAAAAATTCACAAAATATCGCTTTTTTCGGCAGACGGTCTGTTCGGCAAAATGTCTTTTCTGTAAAAAGTCCGTTCGTCAAATTGTCCGTTCGAGAAAATGTCCGATCGGCAAAATGTCCGTCGGCAAAATATCCGTTCGGCAAAGTGTCTTTCGGCCAAATGTCTTTCGGCAAAGTGTCTTTCGGCAAAATGTCCGGTCACCTGTCTCATCGTCTTTTTCTCATTCTCTGATGATGTTGCGTCTTAAGCAACGAAACGTTAGATCTTAATAAACCTTTTGACACAAATATGCCTGTCTTAAGAATTTTTTGCTAGGCCTTGATTTTCATCTTTGAGACCTTTACTTTTTTTACCTCCGTCACGATATACTATTTCTAGATTTTTGTTCATTTTGTTGTCCTTTATGGTTACCATTTTTTCTATTCTATTTAACAGATCTGACTCTTTTTCTATTTTAAAACTGTGTTTGATTTCTGGTTTTTCTTTGATCTCGTCATTGCCTCGTTTGTTCGATATTTTATTTCCGTATTTTTTTGCGTGTTCATTTATATGTTTCTTTTCTATTTTTTCTAACTTATGTTTATTTTCGCATGGACAATCTATAACTAGTGATATTTTAGGGTTTTTGTCTTTATTTTTGTATACTACGCTCTTCATGTCTGATTGGTCTTCTTTTAGTCTGTTTTCTAGGCTCTTTATCGTTGAGCCGATATATATGCTTCCATCGTCGAATTCTATTTTATAGATTTTTCCATTTTGATATTCTATGTGACCTATAGATTTGACCTCATGTTTGAGTATTTTGTTTTTAAGTTTTCTGCATGAATGTATTTGAATTTAGTTGTCCTACTTAACGCTGTATATATTTGGTTTTTTATTTATGGCTTCAGTATCAAAGATATTATAGTGCTGGTCTATCTCTGCACCCTGGTATTTGTATACTGTAATGCAGAATGCTACGTTAAAGTTCTTTTTGAAGTCATCCAAAGAGAATTTTTCGTCATTTTCTTTTATCGTGACACCATTTTGCTTATGCTTTTGACAGTAAACTGTTGCGAGTTAAACATTTTACGGTCCTTCATATTATCTATGCATATCACGATCTTGTTCATGGTCATCATCTAGAAGAATCTATTCACGGAGAACATGAAAACTTTTGATAGCTTCTTGTGCTTTCTCCACTCTTTCATACAATACATCCAGTTTTTCTGCATGTGGATGAGAGGAGTCATGAAACTTGATGAAATGATCAGGCATTTTCTATATACCATATATACATAAAATCATTTTTTAAGTGATTTTTTCCATCTCAAATAGTACTTGCATTTGCAGTTTTTATCCTACCCTAAAAGCGGGTAAACTCTACCCAAAAGTCTGTCATTGAATATTTTTCTGGTTTTACTGTGTACCAGGTCTTTTGGTTTCTTTATTAATAATGCATTGATGCGACTGGAAAGTCTTATTATGTAGTAGTCATATCTGGATATGTTTCTCTTTATCAATCCGTGTTTTGTCATTATATCAACAACTTTAAGAGAGTCTTCAAAAACATAACGAAGATGGCTGTGATGAACGTATTTCTCCAACCTGCTTCTTATATTTCGACTTCTGATATATAGACTTATTTCTATGCAACCATATGTTTTCGATCCATTCACTGACCATCACACTATCACCAACTGTGCCACATACATCGCATATATAAATACCATCTATTATCTTCAACTCTATTTCACATTTGCTGCAATAGTTTTCACCATATTTACCATATTCACCCTTTTTACCATTTTCTCCATTATTATAAAGAGCTGGTAAATCATCTATATTTTCAATTATTTCTTCGAATTTAAACCCATGACACAGAGCTTCTAATGCATCCATCAGTTTTGTATAGCAATATACATCACATTTTAAACATATCTGCTCAATATATATCCCGTTCCAATACCAATAGAACCAATAGTGATATACTGATATTCTTTCATTTCTTTGCTTGGTTGGTAAAAATCACTTAATTGCGGTTCTCTGTTGAATGTTTTTCCATTATATTGTATTGTTTGGACCCGCATGAGATTCACTTTAATGTTTGAGAAAGAGCGTCTCACCGGTCATCAGAAGGTTGCGGGTTCGATCGCCGTCTGGGGCTCAGAAATCATTTTCTGAGTATCGAACTTGAAGATCGTTCATCTACCCCCTATGAGAATGTCGAGTGCTTTGTTTGTCCTCTCAAGGTCTTCATTAGCATCTGATAATTCTTGCCTTAACTGTTGGATTCTATCACGTTGCTTGACTTCATTTTCATAGAACTTTTCTTTGGATGCAGCTAATTCCTCTAGCGCTTTATTATGTCTTTTCATTTCGGCTTCATAACCATTTTTATCAAACATCTTAAAGAGATAACCACTTCCAGCAAATGCAAGACCAGCAAATGCTGTTTGTAACATACCTCCTATAATACTGACCATTATTATCTGTATATAATAGCATATATTTACTGCTTATTGAAGGAATCAACTGGTAAGTACTTCTTATCTTATGCCCACTTAACCAGCATTGTGCTAGCCGCGACTCCAACTGCTAACTTTGCTGTGTCCTTTGAAGAGGATGCATCTGTAAACTTTTCACCAAGTAGCTTCTTGGATGCCATTGATGAACCTACAACACCTGCGGTTACCAGAGAAGCATCATACACTTCGTTCAACAGTTCTTTCTTATTTACCGTCGTACTCATTTGGTATATAATAGTATATATTTTATTTGATCCTATGGAAGTATTTAACATGTCTAAATAATGTCTTCTTGGATATGAATTTCCGTCTACAGTATTTACATCTGATGCGAATATCATGCATATAGTCGTTTAATTTCGTTTGTGATTAGGCCATAGTCATTAGAAAATATACATTTATAGCCATTTTCTTCATATTTCTCTATTAGTTCTTTCTGTTGGTCTGTTATGACACCATTGTACTGAGGGGTTTTGAACTCTGTGCATGGACCATTATAATGCTTATGAAGATTTTGAATTATTAGATCAGGCTGTCCTTTCATGTATCCCTTTTTTAACGATTTGATGCGTTTATCTTTTGTGTCTTGATTTTCTCCAAGTCCAGCAGTCATTAATATTTCTGGGTAAAATCGCCTAATGAATTGAACCACTTTAGTATGTAGATCATATTCATATTCTATTTTGAAGGTTAATGTGTTAGGATTGTTAAACAATCTGTAGTATCCATACTTCCTTAAAGATGGTAGTATGTCCTTTGTAACCCATCTTTTTAACTTTTTTGTTGATTCCAACCTAGATCTGACAATTAGTGAGTATAAGCCACTTTCATTTATGAAAAGTTGATTTATAACCTGACCCGTAAATTTGACGGGGTAGCTTTTAGTGTCTTCTGAGTCGACATTTTTTCTAATTGATTGATCAGTATCCTTATAACCCAATATTGTGGCTATCTCTTTACCCTTGAACCAGACATTCTGCTTATTATCGAAATAAGCGTCAAGGGATATGTTTAAATCTTTGTTTTCAAATTGCTTGAATGTTAGTGACATATTAAACACTGTTATGTAATATACCCTTATATATTTTTTTATTTAAAAATGTAGAGATGTTTTTCTGATGATGTTGACCACATGTGTGTTTTGGGACAGTGCTTTTTGACGGGTTTTGGAAGACCTTAAGACCAGTTAGCAGGGTTTTGACCACTGTCCCGTTTTGGGATAATGCTTTTTGATGGACTTTTGAATACCCCGGCAATTCACCGGGTTATTAAAACCTGCCTTATATCGATATATGAACCAGTCTTATTAAGGGAGTCCCATTTTAGGACCCCCTTTGAGTCTCACAACTTAAAGATGGTAAAACAGCTCTGTATAACCATTTCTTGAACTGTTTTCTGTGTTCATAATCAGACAGAAATATCAATCTATATAGTCCCGGTTCATTGACCATCATTACCAGTGTTTCTATCGTCTTACCATTAGAGAACACTATATTCTTCTTAACTATCATTTTTTCATCGTCAGGGATATTGTATTTGATAACTTCTCTCCTGTTATTATACTTCAAAATCGTTGCTATCTCAAACACTCCGAACCATAAATCACCATTATGGGTATAAACATTTAAAGTTATCCCGAGAAACTCGTTCGTCACAGTTTTTAAATGTTCCGTATACATTAATTTATATTTTACGTGGATAGTCCTTTCATGTATTTCTTTACACCCCATCTAATTGACAGGGTGCAATAAAAATGTCTGTTATTCCAAATTGTCGAATATAATTTCTGGCTGTTTTCTTCGTCTTTCGCCCTTCCGTTCGCCTTGGCTCTTTTTTCCCTGTCAAGGACAGAATCCCTGATGGCCTGAAATCGCACGTGGTGTATTTATTTACGTGTCAATGCTGTAAGGCATTATATGTTGGCCAAACTAGCCGACAGTTACACACACGCATTTCAGATCATATGGGGATCTCACCCTTGACAGGTAACAGAAGAGTTAACCCCTCTTCCACTGGTATCCTTTCCCACCACATTGAAACTGGCCATCCCATTTCTTTTTCCGACTTCAAAATATTATCCTCGTCGCCTTCTGCTTCTGAACTACTCCTTAAAGAAAGTCTTCTAATTAATAAATTAAAACCCATTCTTAACGGGAATGTTGGTTCTATGCCTCTTTCCCTTTTCTGATATCACCTTAGTGCTGTCTCCCGTCAATTTCCGTTACTGTTGTAAATATATCATCTTAATTGTCATTCGATGCTGTTTGTTTAATATAAATATATCTCGTTGTAATCCCTGATCTCCACTCTGAAGATGTTACTTGTAGCGACGAAACGTTAGTCATTAAATATGTTTTAAACTCTTCTAGCCTTCTTTGTTTAAGCAATTGTTAATGTTTACATATGGCGATACTTCGCACAATCTGCTGGGCATTGTTATTTATATTAAAGTTACGATTTCCGCCTGGACAATCACTCGTAGACATTTTGAAATCATTGTCGGAGTTCTCTGATTCTATTTTATCCCGCATTTATTTCTCTTTTGCAGCTTTAGATATGGCAGCCAATCGCTTTGCAGCTTCAACCCTCTTTGGGTTTTTTTCCTTTTTTGTTGCTGTTATTGTAGGTGTTTCTTCACTCATCTATACAATATCATATATTTTATTTACTAGTCATCTAAACGATTAACTATGAGACACCTATGAGATCATCTTTGAGACATTTATGAGATCGTCTGTCAGTCAACCACCATCTTTATTGTCACTTGGTTTTGGTTGATCCTCTAGATGTATTCTATTGAGATCCTGTAGCATACTGTCTATATGTATAGTTGTTTTTTTACAACATCGTACAAAATCTCTGACCTTGATAAACAGATTCTTTAATTTCGCATTCATTATATATTACCATATTTTTTATCGTATTTTTTAGACATTCCATTAATAGGTGGGCATAAATCAGTAACAATATCATCGATTATTTTTAGTTCACTTAGTAAGACCGGTTCATTATATGGCATACCATGCAAATATGACTTTAACTGTGTCAGAATTTTTTGATATGATGTGTAAGCGAATCTACACATATCTGTCTTGGTATTGATATTACTTTTTGATAAATATCTTTGGATTAAAATACCTGGACCACTAATACATCCTAGAATAACAGGATTCAAAGTGATACCACCAGCTATAGTACCGAATACTGTTAACCCTAAACTTACCATATTTAGAGAAAGTTTTGTTTTCAGTTTCTTGCGCTTCCATTTGTAGCAATTGTAAAGCTTATGGTAGTACAGATACCATTGTTTCAGTTTGGTTACTTCATCCTCAGACAAATTTTTGCTGTGATTGTAAACAATACTCTTCCTTGGCATATATTATAACATATATTAGAAATTGAAATCAACTGTATCGATATTAAACCAATTACAGAGTACGTGATGATGAAGTAGAATGTCTTTCTCATTTATTAACCTTCCTTTATACACACAGAGAAAAGAAATATCACCTTTAAAAGGAGCCACACCACTTATACTAATGTCACCGAAAGTCATTTTGGTTGAATCAGGTGAACTTCTGCTTTGAAAATCTGCAATTTTTGACCATTACAATATAACTTGCTGGCTCCAGCTGCTAGTGTTGTGTAATTGTCCTAATGTATTGACAAACAAATCCATTTATTTATTTCTCCAGCATTTGCCTTTGTTTTATATGAAGCTATTGGTTGTTTAGTTAGAATAGGATTACTACCAATGATAATGTAATTATTTGTTTTATCTGAAACAGTCAAATCACCATTAGGACTAAAACTAACAAACTTATCAAGACCACCATCGTCGTGCCCAAATAAGCCATTACGAGTCCAGTAATTATTCGCGTCATATGCTTTTATTCTGTATACAATGAAAATATTCACTATATCATTCTCTCCAGTTACAGCATTCAAATTGATATCACTTACCATTCCTTGTCCCCCATCAAACTTTAAGAAATATCTGTTACCTACTTTTTCACTTTTTGTACATATAGTAGGTTGAAAACTGGGGGTGTTTTGAACAGCATCATTTTCTTGCAGAGTTTGATCAATAGCTTTAGAAACTTTTCTAGTTGTGGAGTTGAATACTAATTAACTATTATTAGAATCTCGTCAAATCGATAAGTACTTGAAGCATACTTTGTATAGCATTCCCAGAACAATGTTTCACTGAGATTTACTCTATAATCACTTATTATGAGACACTTTGAAAAGTATGTTTGTTCTAAAACGACTTTTGAAATAGCATCATAATCATATATAGGTGCGGGGATGTTTTTAATTCTCCATAGAGACGTTTATATCACCTTTCATTTTCCCACCTGATAGAGAGAGTTTTTCTTCGACATCAAATTTCAAATCTTCTATGTCATTTTTTGTCTTATCTTCATAGCCGTAATATAAGCTCATTTTCTATATTATTTGATATATTTTGTAATTAAATACGTCACTAATCCCGACACACCGAATAATGGTATTAAATCATTTTCATCACCAGTCTTTTTTTCTTCTGGTTTTACTGGTTTTTCTGTGCTGACTGGGTTTTCTTTGAATACTGTCTCTTGGTGTTCCTTTTTGGGTTTTTCATCACCTTGTGTATCCAATTGCGGAAGTTTAATAGGTGCTCTATTTATATCCTTATTTAAACCAAATTTCACATTTTCATTGGATACTTTGAGCTTATTGTTATACCCTGGAATTGGTTTGTTTAATAAGATTAGATTGCTTGGCAACAACCAGAGAGTGGGACTAATGGCGACATTAAGAACCACATTGGTGTTAGTCACTGCTTGATTCATATTGTTTATCCAAGTTGATGTGTTATAGTTGATTATCGAGTCTTCTACAATAGATCGGAACTCTTGTTGTGTTTATAATGCACTTGCTCTATTACTATAAATTGATTGTTTTGTCCTTGCTTGACTTCCTAATATGGAATAAATAAAGGCTTCAATACTCTCATTTATATACTGAATACCTATTTTTCTTAACCCATTGCTTGTAACAGGAATATATCTTTTATAATCACTCTGTAATGAACTGGGAAATAGTCAATAGACAACTTCACCTTTTGTTCTATATGTCATGTTCCTACGTATGTGTTCAATATTTCTATAGAATTCACCAGCGGAAAACTCTCTTCATATAGCTGACATCTTATTCTTGTCCTTGCATTCTTCTTATCAATCGTCTGACAGTAAAATATATATGGAATCTCATTAGTGATGTAATAATCGGATGAACTTCCGATGATGGTGTTAGATGCTGTATGGAAACTCCACAACAATATGATGCACAATATACTGCAAAACATACTAGATAATAACTTTCATTATCATCCCATTCAGCTTATAATTTGCGGTTATATTCAATTTTGGAAGCTTTGATAGGAAATATTCATGGTTATTGATATAGATTCTGAAGTTCTCAATATCGTAATTCAATATGTAGTGATCTGGATATTTATCAGTGAGACGATATCCTTCAACATATTGTATATTTGACTCAGAAATTTTTTGCATTGTACCATTTGATTGCCATATTTTTGGAAATCCTGGTGTACTTGTATCAGCTAAGCTGTTATCCATTATTGGGTTTTTTTTAACAGCTGAGTTGCTCCAGCTTTGCTGCCATAAAGATCTTCTTTATATCTTGGATCTGTTATTAATATCCAGTCTGAGTATTTTGGTGTGACTTTATAATAGATATCAATTGATTTCAATTTACCATCATTATCTAAGTTATATCCAAATTCGAATTTATCCAGTTTTGCATTAGGATATTCATTTTTAAATATCTTTTCTGCTTGTTTTCTTAGCTCTTTAGTTACCATATATAATATATCATATATTACATACATATGAAGAGACTAAGTGTTTTGATTGATGGTTCCTCAAAAGAATTGTACTTGGATGAGTCATCTTTAATAGATAATGATAACCCGTATCTGTTAGTCAAGAAGGCTACTTTATTCTGGGATTACAATTATATCACTGATGAGAACAATCAATTAACATATAACGGCAATAAAAAGACGATGCAGAAGGGTCATTGGACATTTAATATGCTTAAGAAGGAGATTGAGAGTTACGGTAGCGTTACTTTGGTGGCTAATGAATATGGTGGAACGTGCTCCATTACTAGTGACAATGCAATAAATATGAAAACTATAGGACCCACATTAGGATTTACTAAAGACCAAGTAATAAACGCTAATACAAAAACAAAAAGCAGTAACTCAGTCAATATAAATAATGGGTTACAATACATAAAAGTCATTTGTAGTTTGGTCAAAATGATAGATAATATAAATACAAATGGTAAGAGAACTGACGTTATAGCGGTATTACCGATAACAACTACACAGACATTGAAAGGTAGTGTCCAGCATTTTTTCGTTATTGAATCCAGAGATCCAATTGATTAGGGCGTTATTAATAAGATCAATTTCAATGTTAAGGGCCAAGATGGAAACACAATAAGTGTCGGAAAAGTACTATTAGACTTATATATAATGTAGTGCAATGTATATGGTAAAGACATAGAGTCAGAACAAAGGTTGAGAGATAACTATTATAATCGTGAAACTGGTTACCAATCTGCAGAAAGATTATATCAAAAAGTATTAGAAGAGGGTTTAAGTGTTAGTAGAGAGCAGATGAAAGACTGGTTAAGATCACAAGACACATACACCAGATATAAACCAATTGTTAGAAGACATAAATTCAGACAAACTAAAGTTAACTATCTTGGTGAGCAGATACAGATGGATCTCGTTGATATGGGTTCATATAAAAACAAAAATAAAGGTTATTACTGGATATTAACGTCTATTGAAATTCTTAGCAGGTATGCATTCGTCACTCCTGTTTACAGAAAAGATACTAATAATATGACAAAAGCAGTCAGAACTATTGAGGCAATTTAAAGAGGGATTCGGTGATTACCCTAAATTGGCTCAATTTGATGATGGAAAGGAGTTTTACAATGTTGGAGTTAAAACATTATTAGAAAAACATGATATTAAGTATTTCTCCACAAACTCTGATAAAAAGGCCCCTGTTGTAGAAAGGTTCAACAGAACTCTTAAAACTGCTATGTGGAAATACTTCTATAGTAAAGGAACTTATAAATGGATTGACATATTGGACCAATTGGTGTATAATTACAACAATACTAAGCACAGCACTATATTAATGAAACCAAAGGATGTCAACAGAAAGAATGAAGACGAGGTTTGGACCACTCTATATGGTCATCTCTATGCTGAGTCACCATTACCTAAATTTAAGGTAGGAGATATGGTTAGAATATCAAAATATAAAAGCACTTTTACTAAAGGTTATGAAGCCAATTTCACTGTAGAACTGTTCAAAGTGGTCAAGGTTATACGTGGTGACCCAACTGTTTATGAAATAGAGGATCTAGAAGGTGAACCAATTATTGGGAAATTCTACGAAGAGGAATTGTCAGGTGTTGATGAAAAGGATGATGTCTATAAAGTTGAAAAAATACTCAAAAAGTAAAAAGTAAAAAGATGGTCCTTGTCAAATGGTTATGACAGTAAACATAATAGTTGGATCCCCGAGAGTCATATACAAAATATACAGTAATATATACAAATCATGGCTGAAGAAGGATTTGAGTATCATGAAATGGATGTGATGGGTCAAAAGTACACAGATTACGATAATATGAGTTTGGACGAACTTGACCAAAAAGATTATTTACATAACAAGCGTGAGTCCATCATTTTAAGTGAATTTTCAAACGATAATTACTCTAACAAAACTGAACTTGCTGACATACAAAATAGGAGGAGACACATAGATTTTATCAGAATGAGTAAATTTAATCAAATGGAAACATCATTAACTGAAAATGACGATGGTGAAACAGTAACCATCACTAATAAAAAGAGTTGGTGTCCAATTCAAAACCTCTGGAGTAGAATTCGTAAGAGTCAATAATAACGATGAAGGTGTAGAACAGGAAAATTTTGATCTACCATTCAAACAGCAAGAAGAGATAGAGGCTAGACTAAAAAATCTAAGTGACTTTAATAGAGAAATAGCGGAGAATCAAATAAAAAGGACTCAAATAATAAATACAAAAATCAAAAAATTATATAAAAAATCTTTAGGTGAAGACAAAATATCGAAAGATGTCGTTGATAGGTCATTTGTTAACGACAAAGGTGCTCTATCTTTCAAACAAAAAGGTAAAGACGGAATTTTATTGGAACCAAAACTAATCATAAAAGTTGACAGAAAATATAGCACGGCTCAGAGAAGCAAAGAAGTCATAAGACAGTTTAAAGAATTAGTAGATGAAATACCAGACTCTAAGAATAAACAACAAACAACTATCGAAGACATTGAAGAAGAACCAACTGCGGATGAAAGCCTATTAGTTAAAATAAATACAAGAAGCAAATATTTTAAATTCCTAACCCGCGAAGAAAATAGGGAATTCAACGGTGTAATAAACCCCAATAGTAGCAAAGACCCAAAATCAAGGATTGGAGACAATGGTGCATTACAATTACAGGCAAATAAATTCCAAGAAACATTGGATAAGGTATACGAACAACGAGACAAATTAGAGAACAATGAGAAGTCTAAAACTAGCTTTTTAAATAATCTCTCTAAGCTTCTCCAAAATCGTTTACAAATCAGGTTTGCAGGGGAAACTGTTTACGATAGTTATGGAGAAAGTTTATATAGTGTCTACAAGGACCTGTATAAAACCAATTCACAGAGAGACAATATGATTGAATATAGTATCGGATCCTAAAATCTTAGAAAGCTAATTAGCAAAGACGACTCTGGAGCCACATCAGGTGATGCCACAAAAGTCTCTGAAAAGTTATTGTTTGACATCTTTGGTACAAAGCAGAAGGTCTGTTTAGACAAGATTATCAGAGACCATGGTTTGTATGCACCATTTCAAATGAACAATAATTTTAGATATACCATTACATTACCCCAATCAAATGAAATATTAGTTGCTCAAAGTGGTCAAACACTTGGAAATTATAGTCTTGAAAACCTTGAATTAGAATACGAGACAATCAAAACCAAACTATTGCAGATGAGGTGGCATCAATGTATGCGGTTGGTCGTTCTTTGTCATATGAACACGTTACTTTTATGAAGAATGTTCCATGGGCCGCCGCGTCCACCCTCCTCAACGAAAACATTAACATACCTCGCAAGTCCATGAAAACCGTCGTTCTGCTTTTTACGAAGACATCGAGGACAGATAGTGAAGAATGCCTTTATCCGAATATTACAGAGGTTAAAATAACAATTGAAGTTGTTCCAAACCAGGTATACTCACAAGGAATCACAAAGTCACGGTTTTATGACGAAGCCCTACGACTATTTGGTTCAAAGGATGAAAAAGACCAGTTCATGACACCTCAAAAGTTCTACAAAGACAAGTTTGCTTTGGTCATCGGTCTAAGATCTACCGAAGAGGTCAACAAAACAGGTCATGGCAAAAAGATAGTAAACACTCAGAATGGCATTCTATTGGAAATTAAAAAGACAGCACACATTGGAAACATTAATTGTAAAAAATTTGTTGTATCTGATGGTCTTGTCAATTTCATGAACAATGATTTGCAGAGC
Source organism: Heliopora coerulea (assembly GCA_030142905.1). NCBI lineage: Eukaryota > Metazoa > Cnidaria > Anthozoa > Scleralcyonacea > Helioporidae > Heliopora > Heliopora coerulea. The sequence continues at coordinate 1,411,134 of JASJOG010000077.1, read as the reverse complement.
ATCCAGTATTAAGTTATAATGTATTATATGGATGGAGTCACCTTTCAACATGATTATATGTGGTATGACAAATTGTGGGAAAACTTATTATTTGCTAAATATGATTGAAAAACATTATAAGAAACACTTTGATTATATCATTCTAATTTGTCCAACTTTCACGTGGAATAAAACATACCAAGAATGGAAATACATTAATGATCCTGATTTTATTGCTGTGGAGTGTGATCAAGATAATGTCGATAAAATACTTCACTTTGTCCAAGTGATTTACAAAGGAACCAATAGTTTAATAATCCTGGATGACTGTGCAAGTAGCCAGGATGTCAAAAATAGAACCAGTGAGTTGGTCAAATTGGCTTTTTCTGCTAGACACTTTGGTCTTTCAACAATAGTCATCACACAACAATTAATCAGTATATCTAAACCTTACAGAGACAACGTGGGAAAAGTCATTTCTTTTTACAATCCAGACGAAAACGATATGAATGTCATTTTCCGCAGGTACCTAGGACATAGTTCCAAAAAAGAAAGAACCCAAATTATAGAAAAGCTAAAGAATGGTAAATACGCAACTTTGGAAATCAATTTACGCTATCCATTTGACTATAAAATAACAACACCGCTAAAATCTGCAGTCAGTGGAAAAAATAAAATATATGGTATAATATATATAATGCCACGGCGCAAAAATACAAAACCTGAAACTATTGATGAGGCTATTGAAGAAATATCAACAGCTGGAGAAGAACTGAAAGTAATGTTAAGTGACAGTGAAGAAAAACCTGAAAAAGTTGAACCGCAAACAGACACTGAATACACAGAAGAGAAAAAGAGGAATATCCTTTTGAAATTAGCAGAAGATGGTGACTTAGACAAATCTGTGGCTTACATTAAAAAGGCCAGTCACAAGGTAATCAACAAGCTTTATACAAATTATGAACGCAAAAGAATGCAAAAAGCTAATGAATTCTTGACTGACCTTCTAATAAGTAGATTCTCAAATACATTGGGTGGTCTAGATGCTATTGAATCTTCTGAGGAATTGAGCAAAGAATTGAAAAATGATGAACTGTTAAAAAGAGATGTGTTCTCATTGGTGGAAAAAATAACTCCATATATCCCATTACTTAGTATTCTGTCAGGTGGAATAACAACTGCAAAACACATTTATGATCACCACAAAACACAGAACTCACAAAAGGCTTCCACTTATCACAACCCTGATGTTTGATTTTTCTTCACCATAAGGCTTTCCGCTTCATGGTTCTCCAAAACTAGCCTTTTTAAGTGGTAGCTGAAAATTCGCTTCGCCTACGGTTTTCTCCAAAACTAGGTTTTCTCCAAATTTCCCTGTGAAAAATTAGGTCCTCCAAAACCCTGCTAACTCGGCTTAAGGTCTTCCAAAATCGGGGGACAATATCGCTCGGTTCCCACCGGTAGTTCCGTTCGAGTTCGCAGGTATACATTAAGTCAAGCAGGTTGGTGTCTTTCGCGTTCGAGTGCGTTGGTGTGTTAGTGGTGTAAGGTTTTCCGGTTCCTCATCAAAATCTGGTGTTGGTTGTTCCGAAATGCCTGCAGATTATCATGCTGGTGGTTTCGTTTCTCTTGGAACTTTTGGTACTGGTTGTTGTGATACCTTCTGAAGTATGTAGAACTGGTTGTACTGCTCCTCAGGGGAATTGTCTAATGTTATCTACTTGTGTTCCATTGGCAACATCTTTGGACACTCGTTCTACATAGTCGTCTACGGAGGTATGGAAACTTCCACTTAATGAGTTGCCGGTTCTGAGGCCACCACATTTCGAGTGGTCAAACCCAGAGAATTGTGGGATCGACATGGGGAAAAAAAGGTCAGCTTCATTCATTTTGACGTTGCCTTTAATGCGTTCGGTAGCTTTATCGTGCTTGTACTGTTTTTCTGTGGCTGGTTGAATATCATCGAATAGAAACAAGTTAAGCTCGCATCTTATTCGAGCTTTTAATGGGAAAAGCAGTTCAGTGTGCGGTTTGGGGGTGCGACAGTGGTTGAAGATATCATGAAAGGCAACTAATTTTACCACTTGTCGGCATCCAGAGGTTCTTCTCTCCACAGAATCAATCCGATATATCAAAATCGGCAAAACTTATTTCATGGAAGAATGTCTAGATAACGAAGAGTACTGGAGTATATTCCAATAGTCTTCCTTTGGGGAATCGTTGCTGAAAATCGTGCCCATATCCAACGATTTACATGTAAGGATATGACCGGGAAGTTTGACATGGACGGTATCCACGTAAAGAAACAATAGAAATTTGCTACTCCTGGACGTAAATGAAACAGAGAAGAAGGAGAAACTGCAGTGTAAAATCTTGGTAAATTAGGTTAAGACAGTTGAAAAAGATGTTTCGCAAACAAATGGATCTGAGTCAGTCACTATGAGAGAAGATAACAAGTCTGATCTCGTAACCAGTGATGGTAAAACCGCTGGTGCCAAAACGTGATGTATCACTATCAGTGTCGGTATTATTTACAAGATTTGTTGTTTGCTCCTTGGTAACATTTTTTGGATCTGGAGCTTCGCAGCAACGACAAAATCGAGCAAGCAAGTTGAAATCGTTACTAAAAAGTTCAAAGGTTGGTAACTGCCGTGACTGATTGCAAAGAAATCTTGCGTTTCGATCAAAGACCCTTCGTATGATTTCTAATATCTTCAACTTCATTGAAACTTTAGATCATCTTTTGCTATAAAAAATTCTCAAGATGTATCCGCTGGTCTGTTCGCTGTGGTGGAGTCACATGTTGCTTGAGTTCCAGCCCGAGATACAGTTGAATCACGACTTTTTGGTGGTGTTGATGTTGATGTTGATGGTCATGTTGATGTTAGTTTTTGAGTTTTTTCGATTCCTCAGTATGAAACACTAAGTACATCACCATGTGCTTCGTACCCACCTGCAAAAATGGTAAATTTATCACATCGTTATTCCGTATAAAGGCTTCCAAGATTGTTCCCCCATCAACCATTTTTTTATAAGTAGGTCTTTGAAGCTGACTTGACAACCAGGCCTTTTCGCCAGTAATAAGTTTACACTTGGCTCGTGACCGCCTCGCTGTTAGTAAATTGATGCATGAATGATATTTTTTCAAGACGTTTATTTCATTACTGGTGAATGAATCTTGACGAGTTTGGTTGTACTTATTCATTAATAGTGATTTAAGCACTGTAATTATGTGTAAATAGTGAAACATAGTTTCTGTGTTTTACAATTATATGTAAACAACTATCGTAGAAATACTTAATTACCTCGAAACGATTTCCTTATTTGATGTTATTTTTATTATTACAACACACACACCACCCGGCTAAGGACAGTAGAAGGGGTCTCAGCCTGCTACGTGGGCCCAGCATTTCGCCTGATAAAGCCGCAACAGGCATTGCACATTTCAGCCCTCTGAAACCCCTGAAAGGACTCCCTGATGCGTATATTCAATTTGACCATAACAGTACTCTGTTGCCGTTCTAGCAGGTTATAGTCAGTTTAATTTTGTGACGGAAGAAAATTTCGAGTGTTAGGACATTTTTGGAAGACACTCTAAACTTTCGTCTATCATAAATCATACCCGTCAATCAAGTGTAAATGCCACAATATCCTGTAAGATATACCCTTCTACTCTTTGGCGTTACCGCCATATATAAACTGAATTTGTGGCCATGCTTTCGGCAACGTCCTCCGTAAGCTCAGTTGGCCGAGCATTGCACCAGATTCGCGAGGTCGCAAGCTCGATTCCAAGCCGAAAGGCCCAAAGTTGCATTTTTCGCAACAGATCCCGGTCAGGTCTTTAAAATGTCCCAACGATCGAAATTTTCTTCTGTCATAAAACTTAACTGTTGATCGAGTGTAAATGCCACAATATCCTTTAAGGTCAGTTTAGATGTGCCACTGCAAGGGTTAAATCTGAATATTGTTTTATTCTTATACTTGTGCAGATCTGTTTTAGCATTTAAGGCTGGTTCATCCTCAACCAACTAAGGTCAGAGACATCAGCCTGCTGTGCAGATTGTCTTCTAGTCCTTGGCTTAACAGGGCAGGTTTGCCAACTCCTAAAGGTAGTGTACTTGGAGCTGCCAGCCAATTAAGGCAAGCTAAGGCTTTTGGTTAACTGTCTACCCAGCTGGCAAGGCAAGGACGCCACTCCATAGGTCATCTCATCAAAGCCTGCTCGTTTTAAGGAGGTCAATGGCTCCGAATCAATGTCCTGTCTACCTACTTCTGGTTTTATCTCGGAGTTTACTTCTCCTAGATAAGTTGACATTCAAGGTTAAAGGGTCTTTTCTACCCTTGGCGAAGAGATTGCTGACACTTGCCAAAAGTGCCACCACGGGCTCTGGCGGGCGGAAACGTCCACATTCGCGTAGTAGGCTGAAGCTGTGTCGGACTAGTAAACCGAAGGTCGCGGGTTCGAATCCCAGCCACGGTCAAGTAGAGCTGGGTTCGTTCACATGGAGGAGCGTTGATATATATCCTTGTTCTTCACCCAAGTGCATAATTCCACCAAAGTTATAAATTTGTTACAGATTATTGAATAACGAACTTTTTGTGATGTTCTTTTGTTTTTTCGTTTCCTTAGGGGACAAACAGTGGACGATGAATGTCAGTCGCTTTCCGGATCACCTGTGGGTTCATGGGTTTCCTCTCAAGCTTCCCTTTCTGTACCAGATCGGGTACCCAGCTGTTCTCCAAGTTTGGCCCAGTCCCCTGGAATGTTGTCTAGGCCATCAGTTGGAAAACATTTTGCAGGTAGGTAACCAGCATTCCTCAAATTATTTTTTTTCGATCGGAAAAGGTAACAATCTGAGAAATAAGGCCTAGTTTGCCTGCAATCCATGTGCAGTAGGAACATTGCTGTCATGCGACCTCAAAGTGTAACTAAATATGGAAAAATCGTGATAATTATTTTCGATCATTTTTTATCATATGTTTTCATTGCAAATGCGAACCATGTTTTTCCTACACTCAAGTGTGGACCGTGGACCTTATATGTAATATTTACAACCGAGCAGGAGTGCTTTATCGGGATTTAAAACACGAGGCGATAGGCGAGTGTTTTAGACCCGATAAAGCACGAACTGCGAATTTTTTAAATGTCTTCTAAAATGAACCTCCTAATACGCTAATTCGTGAAGAAAGTTTGGAAATTTATCTTTCGTAAGCGAAAAAATTGAAATTCTTCTTTACGTCTAAAGGCACATGTATCTTTATCTCATATATAGATCCGACACGCTTATGACTTTCTTTTGTCTTTTCCTCATGAATTAATAATGAATTTTAGAAATATATATGTGTGTATATACTACCATGCAAAAGTCTTAGGCACCCACTAATAATGCGCATCTTTGTACCATTCATTCAATTTGGTTAGTGAAAAGCAAATTTGGCTTTGGGAAACCTGGAAACATGCGCAAATTTAGATTAATACAAACTTCCCACGTTCGTAAGTGGGTTTTTTGGCAATTTAACCTTCTAAACCAAATGCTCACAGTATCCAAAATGATGAAGATATTAATTGCGACAAAACATTGAGTGGTAATATTACACGAGCAAGGGCATTCCCAGGCTGAAATTGTACGTCAAACTGGAATCGCGAGTTGTTGAGTCCTAGCAATTCTGATGAAGCAACAGAAGACAGGAAAAGTTGAGGACAGAAAGCGGAGTGGAAGATCACGGAAACTTGCTAAGAAGGATGAGACATATCTGAAGATAACATCCCTAAGAAACAGAAGGAAAACGTGCTTGGATCTTGCTGCAGAACTCACTCGAACGTCGGGGAAACAAGTACACTCATCGGCTGTAAGAGGATCACTCATAAGGGATGGTCTAAATGGCAGGGCTGCAGTCAAAAAACCACATCGTCGGGAAGGAAATAAGACTAAGCGACTCAAATTTGCCCAAAGGCACCAGAATTGGTGTGCTGAACAATGGAAAAGTGTCTTGTGGAGTGACGAGTCAAAATTTGAAATATTTGGGACAAAGCGATGACAGTATGTGCTAAGAAACGGGGAACAGTTTAAAGGGTCTGTCCAAGTCTAGGGCTGTAATTCTGCAGGTGTAGTTGGAGATTTATTTAAAATTGATGGCATAATGAATGCAGAAAAGCACGGGCAAATTTGAGAGAGAGAGAGAGAGAGAGAGAGAGAGAGACTGGATAACTGAAGATCACGTGGACAAATTCTGAGAACAGTGCTGAAGAACGTTGAAATTTTTATGACAGGCTTTGAGAGAAATCAAAAAGGTTTCATTCCATGAAACTTAAATTCGTCGGGCCGACGAGGATATGTGGGACTAATCAACCCGATTAACTAAACAAACAGTTATTCAAACTGGCCTCAGAAGACTGACTTCACTTTTTAATTTAATGTGAGATATTTTATTATTTACAATATTCTATCAAACATGCATGGCGTTTCACTTATGGCCGACAGGGTTTGCACTGATCCTGCAAATTCTGGAAAGTCCTGGAACTTTGCTCTGCTTTATTCCAGCACTAGAAAGTCCTGGAAAACTAGAGGTTTGTTTCCAAGTCCTGGAAAATACCCGGAAAATTGTGATGGCCGGTAGTAAAGAGTTTATTTCTTGCAAATTTAACGTGTTGTTTTAGTCCTCTAGTATATATAACGGGGCTCAGTTTTGTTCTCCAGGAATTGATTTGTTTTATTTTTGTGGAATCTAACGCTTTCCGATCCGTGCACGCGCAAGCCGGCTAAGGCCATAAGGCCAAGGGAGTAACTGATGGTGGTGTCCTGGAAAATAGTGTAAGTGCGAAAAAAATACCGGAAATGTCCTGGAAAATCATTTCTGCGAAAGAGTACGAACCCTGTGCTAAACTAGAAGTTATACGCATGGTATTAATAGAGCTCAGAACCTTTTCCCATTCTCCTTACAACGAAATCAGTGCCTTCACAAAAAAATCAATTTGAAATTCAAATGAATAAATACTTTGGTCAACCGAAACATAGAATCAATTAGTTCCATACATTGTAATGGATGATTTGATGACAAGATCAGTTGAGCACTATCAAGTGGTGAACCAAGACCAACGTGAGTCTTCTTACGAGTCAATTTAGGTGCTGTACATCACGATTGGACTTTAACCCCGCAATACCAGTTAATTTAGCAATTTGGGTGTTTTGATTTTTTTATTGGTTTCGGCCGTGCAGTCTCTATTTTCCCCACCAAAATATGTTGAAATTGTCCAAACGTGGATTCTGTTCTCGTTTTCCTTAATTTGGTTCGGAACAAAGGACGCATTGGTTTAACTTGATGCTTTTCTTTGTAGCTTCATCTCCATCTGCGTCAGTTTACCCGGTAAGTAAGACGTAATCTAAAATGTTGTTTGCTGCTATTCAAGTTGAGTTAAACCTTCGATACTCAGAAGAACTCTGAGTTCCAGAAGGAACTCAAAAGCGTCACCTTCTTAACGCTGGTCAAACGCTCTAAGCATTGAACTTAGAGATTCTGAACGTGTCGAAGACAATGTGCGGCTTTTACAGCATAAACATCAACACCATAACTGTATCCAGCTATAATTTCTGACGTAAAATGGCGTATAATTAGCTGAAGAATCACACCATGGCATTGGACGTAAAGGATGGGATAGATCTGGGAGTCGACAGGATTTCGGCCGAAGCACTTTAATTCTTTCATGCATACCGTTGTCTCAAAACAACCAATTAAAACAATAAAGCAAGTGAAAGAGAAGGAAACGAAAAGAATAAACAATAAATGGAAATAAAATCGTGCATGAAAAGATTAACACATTTTTAATTGCATAAATATAAAGCTGGTTTTCTCTGGTGGATTTCCCGGGCGATAGCCCTTTCATGCATAATACTTTTTTCTTTTTTTTTCCTCACTTGTTTTTGTCTTCTGCTATTTTCTTTCATTTGTTGTGTTGTTGCAATTTGTTGCTGAGCGACAGCCGTATGCTGGAAAGTGTTGACGAGAGTTCCCCAAAAATATGAAAGTTTTAACATCAACCAAATATAGCATACAGCTGCGAATTGGAAAACATGTTCGTTTTTTCCTTCTCATTTCTATTTTTACATCCCAAATATGCCCGAATAACCTGAACCAAAATTTGTCAAATGATCCACATGGAACAATAACTGGGGGGTCTCTGGATCTGCGAACCCTGCCTTCTCGTAAGTTCCAGTACGAGAGAGTACAGATGTGACTGCATGAAGGATATTTTGTTTTCCGGGAAGTAAACAGGTACGGAGATCTCTGATAAGATGACTTGAAAATTAATGATACAAAATATTAGTCTGTATTCATCGGAATAATGGAGAAACCAGCATCTTCTATTTTCTTCTACATTGACATTCCGCTGTTCCGGGGTAATTGTCGTACGTTACTTCACTTTAGCGTGGTTGAGAGCGCCATTACATGTTGTATTCAATTCTTTGTATTGTTACACAACGCTTTTCCTGTGACAGACGCACACCCGATTATCCTCTTGGTGACAATGACGTTATTCAAGGAACGTTTTGCCACGTCTCCAAAGCACAATGTTTTGCTAAATACGTACCCACTTTACTAACGTTTCGTTGCGGACGTGCAACATCTTCAGAGTGACTAATTTACAAATGTGACTAAAACCTATATATCTATTTACACGTGATGATAAGTTACATGACAGCTAAACAATACGATTGAAGTGACAAGATGTAGCTTCCTCAGGCTCTCAACCAGGTATCATGTACGGTTTACCTAAAATACATAAGATTAATTTGCCTTTCAGACCCATCCTCTACGCCATTCGCACTCACACATAGAACATATCAAAATTTCTTGTTTCTCCCCTTACTCCCCTTCTTTCGAGTCCTTTAATGATAAATGATACTTTTTCCTTTCTTGAAGAATTACGAAGTTTTAATTTTGATACAGATAAAGTTTTCATGGCTAGCTTTGATGTTAACTCGCTTTTCACCAACGTTCCGCTTGACGAAACAATAGACATCATAGTTAACAAGGCTTTTAACAATTCCGCACTTTACAATGGTTTCTCTACATCGCAATTTCGTAAACTCTTATGCCTTTTAGTTAAAAATTGTTTTTTCTTATTTAATAACCGTCTTTACGAACAGATTGATGGTGTGGCCATGGGCTCTCTACTAGGTCCACTTTTTGCTAACACTTTCCTATCCTTTCATGAGCGTAATTGGATAGCCAACTGTCCACCAGAGTTCAAACTGCTTTTCTTCCGCCGTTATGTAGGTGATCGTTTTGCTATTTTTAGTTATCCTGACCACGTTCGACCTTTTCATGAATACCTAAACTCACAACATCCCAACATTTCCTCTCCCTTTTCTGGACATTCTGATCGATCGATCGCTCGAACGGGTTTTCAACTTCTGTTTACCGAAAGCCCAGTTTCACCGGTTTATTCACGCATTTTGACAGTTTCATTCCCATTTCCTACAAACGTGGTCTGGTTTATACTCTAGTTAATCGTTATTTTAAAATCTGTTCCTCCTACCAACTCTTTCATTCCGGGGTAATTTACCTCAAAAAACTTTTACTCAACAATGGATATCCTGACACTTTCCTTGACAGCTGCATTAGAGTCTTTCTCGATAAACTGTTCAGTCCGCCCATACGAAACTCAAACACACCTGACAAAACTGTTCTCAACTTTTTTCTCCCTTTCACAGGCTCACACTCTTTACAAATCCGAACTCAAATTGCTAAACTATGTTCCTCTGCTTTTCGACACGTTACCGTGCGTTTCATCTTCCAGTCAGGCAGACGACTGTCAGGTTTCTTTTCTTTCAAAGACCGAATTCCCAAGCTGATGAGGTCGCGTATTATTTATAAATACTCGTGTCAATGCTGCAGAGCGTTGTATTTCGGCCAAACGCGCCGGCATTTTCATACGCGAATCTCAGAGCATATAGGGGTTTCGCCTCTGACGGGAAGGAAACTTGCAACGAATTCCCTTTCAAGCGTTCTTGCCCACGCACATCAATCTCGTCACCACATCTCTCCTGATGATCTATCATCTCTTCATGTCGTTCAAACTCCACCTTTGAGCTCGTCCTACGAGAGAGCTTACCTATATCGAAATTTAGACCCTCTCTCAACGAAAACATCTCATCCATACCCCTTTCTTTATTTTAGTTCTACGCGGTCCTCTTTTCACTTCATTTCATTTCATCTCTATTTCCTGTCACCCTACATCTTGTCACCCTACATCTTGTCACTTTAATCGTATTGTTTAGCTGTCATGTAACTTATCATCACGTGTAAATAGATATATAGGTTTTAGTCACATTTGTAAATTAGTCACTCTGAAGATGTTGCACGTCCGCAACGAAACGTTAGTAAAGTTGTTTTAAATACTTTGTGTTCTATTTCTGTCATTATGCCTCTCCACATAAAAATCATGAGCTGGGCTCTCATTTTTATATTACATCTACGTTTTCCGCCCGGAAAATCAATAGCCACGTACCCACTGTTTACTTGGGTGTCAAACCTCACGTGGAAGTTTAAAAGTTTGTTCAATGGATATTCCACCAAATGCACCAGGCATATCAAAAAGTTGAACTCAGATTTTGATATCTTGAGCAAAATATCCAAGAGGCCCAATACACATGTACTAAGCAGGCTGACCCGGTTAATCATCTCGGTTGCTTCATCTCGGCAAAACAAGTTGTGCGATCAACCTACGATAAATACGATAGAATGTTAAGTGGACAGTGTAAACGTCGTGTAAAAAGCCGAAAGGTTGAAAAACTGCCAAACCTTGAAGCAACACACCCTATAACGTTTCGATTGAGGTTTTCATATTTGAAAGTCATGTGACAACTATTAAAAAGAATGTGAGAATAAAAAAACGAATTAATAAAATTTGTGGGATGATTTACCACTCATTGCTTACTTTATCATTTAATTGGATAGTTTTGTCACATAATGTTTTAAAACAAAAGACTCACCTAGTTTCGAGTTTACTCCACGCTTCATTCCCTTTGAACAAGATTGTTGAAAGTTAGAATTTTCTCTTTTCATTTTCGTCTTTTTTTCAACCTTTTTACTGTAATGGTAAGGATCATTATCTTTACTCCGCCCTATGGTTATCTTGGTCACTTTACTGCCACTGAACCAGGCTTTAATAGTAAATAGGTCCATCTTCGGGTATTCCTTTCTCAGGACAACACGTTCCTTGAGCCATACTATTCCGTAAAATAGCTCTTGCGTGACCCTACACTTTGAAATGAATACACTTTTCACCCACACCCCGTTCTTTGTAGATTTAATTGCCTTTGCTCACGCGCCTTGCTTTTATTTTGTATTTCAGGAAATTCCCAACACCGGGGAATTTCAGCGCATGTCGGCCAATATTGTGTCCCATCAACCGATGCCGCTCATGAATTTCTCGCCTGGGTCAGTAACTCCTGAAGAACGACCTACGCCCAACAACTGTAAGTATTTTGAAGCTTTTTGTGTTATTCTTTGTCATATTGTGTTTGAAAGGTGGAAATTGGAAGAATGTCTAATTTACTCCAAATTATCCGTATGAGTTTCGAGACACCAACAAACATTGCGTATTACCATGGTAGCAAAAAAGCTGTTGACTTCAATAATGGGCATATTTGAACACTCCAGATAATCAAACTCCATTTACAACATATGGGGGAGGTTCAAAAATTTTCCTCTCCTCTTTTGATCCGTTGTCACAAGGAATCGCTCATAATCCCTTGGTTATAAAATGGTAATTGGGCGGTTCATTCGAATGCAAATTGACGTAATGCCAAATGTACCTGATCGCTACATGCAATGCTAAGCAGTTACAGGAATGTTTACACGTTAGGGTTTGTTATGAATGTCTTTTACTGCTGGTGAAGTAGCTTCACGAAGACTCAGGGCTATGCGTTCTCTCGATTGTAAAAGTTCTCCTTCCTTTCTATTTTTATCCTGTCGATAAAAATATATTACACGCGTTGACAGCAAGCAACCAATAGATAGATTAGTCCCAGACTTCGGATTATACATACTACATATTCCCCCCTCACGCAAAACGTCGTCCCGAAGTTTAGCTTACACGTGAAGAAAACCCTCACGTTTAATTCATGAAAAAAAATTACAAAATAAACAACTATCGTTTAATGTCCCATCAATTTCATTGCACGTAAAATGGAGTAGCAAGCCATGCCTGTAACACGTTCTGGATGACAATTTGGTTATCCTGATTTAACAGTGAAAGAAGGACTGTAGCCTTATGAATCCAGGTCGGATTAACTCCAAAGCGTTCTGGAGGCCTCGATATTCTTCCTGATCGCCGAAAAGACGGCTGTTCTCCAGGGCTCTGCTCAGCTCAGCTCTTTGACTTTCTGTACATTCTGCCTGGATAGGTGACTGGGTTTTGTGTATGTCGTCCATTTCTAACATCGGTGCTTCGCCCGTTGCTTCATCTTCTGTCGAAGGTGTGGGCTCCGGTATGATAAATTCTTGTGTTTCCGGGTTAAGCTGTACTTGACATTTGGGATTTCTACTGGTTACCAAGTCTTCAACGACCTTGTCTTCACCTTGGTGGCTTCTATCACTTTCACTTCCCTCCAAGGTGGGTGTCCATCCTATTCTTGGAGTTCGTCACCTCTCCTGAGTGGTGTGTATCTCGGGCTGTCTTCATAGTAACAACAGCTTTCGGTGTAGTACCCTCTTCTTTCCACCACCATCGGGCTTGAGAGCATACACTGACAGATCCCGTACCTTTCGGATTATAGTATATGGTGTGGCTTCCCACCGATCTTGCAGCTTATGCTCCCCTCTTGTACTCAGATTCCGAACCAACACTCGGTCGCCGGGCACGAGGATGTTTTCTCTGGTGTACTGATTGCAACTTCTCTTGTTGTTCTCGGCTCGTCTACTCATCGCTTTAGATGCAAAGTCGTAGTCGTGGGCCAGTTGGTTTCAAAGGTTATCTACACATGCAGCGTATGGTTTAATCTCCTTTTCCAGTTTATCCAATCCCAGCGCAACATCGGGCAAACATGGATGGCGGCCAAACTTGCGGTAGTATGGTGAATATCCGGTGGAACCGTGCTTCTTACTGTTGTCTGCTTACTCTAAGGGGGCCACATAACGTGGCTAGTCTGTCTTCCTGTCTCCATCTAGTGTGCAAAGCATACCAAGAAGGGTCCTGTTAAATCGCTCGGTTTGGCCGTTTTCCTGAGGATGATTAAGAATAGTTCTAGTCTTCTTGATACCAGCGATTCTACAGAGGTCTTTAATCAGTCTAGAATCGAAAGCTCTTCCCTGGTCGGTGTGTAACCTTCGTGGAAAGCCGTAATGGAGGAGCATCTTCTCCCACAGCACCTTGGCAACAGTCATTGCCTTTTGGTTTCGAGTAGGGAACGTCCAGGAATATTTCGTGAAACTGTCAGTTACGACCAACACATTTTCCCACCCCTCCTTCCCTTTCTCTGAGCTGAGAAAGTCGATGGCTAGGAGCTCCATGGGTTCAGTTGCTAAGATTGGGACGAGTATCGAAGCCTCCAGAACGTTTTGGAATTAATCCCACCCGGACTAATAAGGCTGCACTCCTTCTTTCACTGTTAAATCACTTTCAGGATAACCAAATCGTCATCCAGAACGTGTTACAGGCATGGCTTGCTACTCCATTTTACGTGCAATGAAATTGATGGGACATTAAACGATAGTTGTCTATTTTGTAATTTTTTTTATGAATTAAACGTGAGGGTTTCTTTCCCATGTAAGCTAAACTTCGGGACGACGTTTTGCGTGAGGGGGGAATATGTAGCATGTATAATCGGAAGTCTGGGACTAATCTGTCTACTGGTTGCTTGCTGTCAACGAGTGCAATATAATATATGTTGATTAACAGGATAAAGATGGAAAGGAAGGAGAACTTCTGCAGTCGAGAGAACGCATAGCCCTGAGTCTTCGTGAATCTACTTCACCTGCAATAAAAGACATTCATAACAAAGTCTAACGTGTAAACATTCGTGTAGCTGCTTAACATTGCGCGTGGCGACCCACTACACAAACACTCCTTAAAGCGGCGACAAGTAAAAAGTAAGAAAAGTGAAGCGGTGACAAGAGCACACTAAATTAATAGGCGTCTAATATACTTCCGTTTCCAATATGACGTCATCAAGTGATTGGGACTCAGACTTCCAGACTACCGGCTAAATTTTCAAAAATTCTATTTTTCTCTGTTTTTGAGGTAAAATACCTGAAAGAGTTTTTATCCGTTGATAGCAAGTTACATATCAAATTTGTATATTAGATATATGAGAGCTTGGAAATATCTTAAGATGATAGATGAATGATCGTCAAGCCCTATACTCAGGAAAACGATTTTTGAGCCCCAGACAGGGATCGAACCTGCAACCTTCTGGTGACCGGTAAGACGCTCTAACTATTGAGCTACCAAGACTCAGATGGCGAGCCAAGGTGCAAGTTCGACCTATATGCGCGACCTACGCGGAAGCCACTATATACTTATAATGATAGATGAAGTTTGTATATTAGATATATGAGAGCTTGGAAATATCTTAAGATGATAGATGAATGATCGTCAAGCCCTGTACTCAGATATTTTATCTTAGCTCTCATATATCTAATATACAAACTTCATCCATCATAAATATGTAGTGGCGTCCGCTTAGGTCGCACATATATGTCGAACTTGCACCTTGGCTCGCCTTCTGAGTCTTGGTAGCTCAATGGTTAAAGCGTCTCACCGGTCATCAGAAGGTTGCGGGTTCGATCCCCGTCTGGGGCTCAGAAATCGTTTTTCTGGTTATTGGGCTTGACGATCATTCATCTATCATCTTAAGTTATGTATCATTTGAACCCTCACAGCAAGACCATTTTTTAGAATGGGAAAAAAAAGAATTTTTAGCATATGGACTGTAAACCTCATGTCTTACAGGACTCGCGGGAATTTGCTTGTTTATGTGAGATACCCAGCTAAGCTAAACTTTTGAATGTTTTTGTAATATTTTAAAACTTTTTAGCCACGACTGCAGAAACTAGTCTCATAAAAGCTGGTTTTCCCACAACATCTGGTTTTCCCACAACATCTGGCATTTTGACATCAAAATTAAATTCATTGTTGTAAACATTTGAATTGTCTCCTATTTAGGGTGTCAAAGCGAGACAGGTTTCGATCCGCACAAGATGATGGCAATGGCCATGGACAAAGCACCATTTGTAAGACCCGGCGTACCACGAGGTACAGTTGATAGGTCACCCTTCATCCCGAGACCTGACGAAAGTGGCCCACCTCGAAGCTCCATTCAGTATCATCCTTTACCCACGTCGACTGCAGAATTGTCTGAATTACAACGTGTGGTTCATGCACCTGTATCGCATTACGTGGACAACAACAATTCCCAATTAGATATAAATCCTATAGACGGTCGTACTTTGGACATGAAACCTACAATTCAACACTTGAACGCCTTTGATGGTGGAATGGCAAGAATGTCATCCAACAATCCTCTCGTACAAAATCCAGCGTTGATC
Source organism: Heliopora coerulea (assembly GCA_030142905.1). Classification (NCBI taxonomy): domain Eukaryota; kingdom Metazoa; phylum Cnidaria; class Anthozoa; order Scleralcyonacea; family Helioporidae; genus Heliopora; species Heliopora coerulea. The sequence goes on along the minus strand of JASJOG010000077.1, from coordinate 1,395,603 downwards.
ACCTCAGCAACGACAGTTAACACCGGGTTTCCATACAGTAGTTGCGATATTTAAAAAATTTTGGAGGTTTAATTTGTGACCTGAAAGTCTTAAACTCCTTCTCTATGGATAGCACAAACAGTGCAGATGTACTACAATATCCACGACATGACTTTTCATAAAATACTTCTCTTGGACTAGATCAGTTGGAAAAATTCTCATAATATTGACTGGAATAGGCATTTAATATTTTTAGCCAAGGATTCAAATTGTTTTTGTGTGAATTCTCACTACAACTCTCGTTTTAAGTTTATGTGATTTGAGTGCTAATGTCGAAGTTGATCTCTAAGTTTTAAAATTTAGAAAAAAACATGTAATTAATAAAGTGCAGCAAACTATTTTTAGTGAGACATTTGCTGTATGTCTCTGGTATCTCACGTTGACTTACACTTGTCCCTGACTCATCCTTGCTTATTTTGTGCGGTATCTGGGTCTTCTCTTTGAAAACCAACGGTGTAATGGACGCAGAAGATCATTTCGGGGATCGTGAAGGGAATAGTCTGTATTTAGAAGACGAAAAATAGGTAGACGGTATCCAGGTGTTTTTGCCTGTAATTTGGTACTTGCAACCACTTGCCAACATTATCGCTACTATATAAGCTTACCTACAATGAGTACTTGCTATATGGTTAGCAGTAGCCAATACTGGTTATATGTCAAAAAAAACAAATGCTTTTAGCACAACTTTTCGCAACAAATTTTATTGAATATTGTTCACAAATTGCATGTTACATTTTTAATCAAAAACCACGACCAGCCGACAACTTAATAAAGTATAAAATAAAACATATTCCGAAAAATAAAGGCATCTTGGAAAATTCAAGATATGAGTCAAGACAAGACGAGTATATGAGACTGTAATATTTTGACATTCTGTCTGATGATGATTTTTTAATAAAGTCGAAATATTACAGTCTCATACTCGTCTTGTCTTGACTCATATCTTGAGTTTTCCAAGATGCCTTTATTTTTCGGAATATGTTTTATTTTATACGTTTTTAATAATAATACAATGTAACATCGATCGTGCAATTTGTTTCGCGGTGATTTCCGTATTGATTGACGCGTCATTCAATACGCGTTCCAACCAGTGATGTCCTCGGTTGTCTTTCGCACGAGTTGTTAAAAACTTAATTCAACTAAGTATGTGTTGTAACAGAAATTTTTTCATAGTAATCTAACGCTGCCGAAGTCTACTGAAAAATGTTGACTCGAGCGGTATTCGAGTTCGGACCTTCGGGATACCGGTCCGCCGCTCTACCTGTTGAGCTATCGAGTCCACAAGGATTGGAGGCTAGTTTTTATCCAACTTAGACCCCGTTCACACGATACCGGTACGAAACTGCACCGGTATCAAAATATGGTACGAACCTGTTCACACGATACCGGTAGAGGTACAGTTTCATTACGGTTTCACATTACGGTTTCAAATCGTTACGGTTAGCATTACGGTTTCATGCTTTTTCATACCGGTACCGTGTGAACGCAAGGCCTAACCGTAATAATTTCGTTACGGTTTCATTTCGTACCGGTATCGTGTGAACGGGGTCTTAAATGCACGAGATATTCTCGCGACCACCTTACGCTTATCCTTGACAGGATATACAGTGTTTCAATTCTATTTCAGAATCATCCTCAAAGGTACATGAACAGAAATTTTCTCATGATAATCGGATACTGCTGTTGGATAAGTTTATATAAAGTTGTTGTTAATAGTATTTATAGAACTAGGCGTAGTGACAATCTGAAATTGGACTCGGGTTACACTGACAATGCTTGTTGTTTATGAATAACGTGTTGTGTTCAATAGTTCATTGTCCTTGTAATTAGATTAGGGTGTAAATTCGTTCTGAAAATAGTGTGACAAAAAGCTCTGGGCTTGTCGGACGGAGTGAACATCAGTAGTAGGAACAAGTCGAAAATTGTATGATTAAAAGGATAGATACAGTCCTGTCGATTGTGCTCTATGTAAATCGGGAACAAGAGCAGAATCCCTCGAGGGTTCTGCGACAACTGCCGAAGTCAACTGAAAAATGTTGACTCGAGCGGGATTGGAACTCGCACCTTCGGGATCAGCGTTAAGTTGTCGCGAAAATATCTCGTGCATTTAAGTTGGATGAAAACTCGCCTCCAATCCCTGTGGACTCGATAGCTCAACAGGTGGAGCGGCGGACCGGTATCCCGAAGGTGCGAGTTCAAATCCCGCTCGAGTCAACATTTTTCAGTAGACTTCGGCAGCGTCAGATTACTATGTTCTTTCAAAAGAACGATTATTACTTCAAATTATGTCTGACTGAAATTCTGCATTGACGGGTGGTCTGAAATTTGGTTGATTATACGAACTCTACCGAACCTGCGTTTGGGTCATGTTTGTAAACGGTAAAGCAAACAACTTTTGATCCCCTCTTTTCAGACTTCTGTGCAAGGTTGCCAGTTTGGCTTTTTCTACGCTAAATTTTACAAATGTGGCTTTTTGAAATTGGATTAAGATCCGTGAATTTTCATTTTGCTTATTTGGAATTTTTGGCTTAATTCGGCTTTTTTAGACGTCAAGTGCAATGCCAGTTTATTATTGTTGATTACATAATTCCTTTTGAACTGTGAAAAAGTTAAAAATGTATAATAATGATCAATACAAATTACGAAATGACCTGAAAAGGATGTTAGGAATGTCTAAGTTTGGAACATATACAGATTAAAGATGCATACCAAGCACATGCTTCCTTCCAAAGTTCACCTGTACACTGGCGTTATTTTGTATATTGGCGTTATTTTGATGTTTAATCCCTCCTACGTGGGTTGACATCATTGCCTTTACATCAGGCATAAATATAAACTGATAACTCATTTCTCAACAGTTATCAGACGTTTGCACCTGAAGAGGGGTGTGCCGAAATGCATAGTGCTTCTTTTTAGTATTTACTTTCTCTCTCTGTGTTGGTTCCTCTGGTTCTTTTCAGAACTGTCTTGTATAACCATTCACCATGGTTAAGACGTTTTTCAAAGCAATACTGAAATATTTAATTTCTTTCAAAAAAGGGGGGCTAAAGCCCCCTAGCCCCCCCAGCCTCCGCGGCCCTTGATTCTGCAACATAAGAACCAAAATCTTTCCGTGCCGCCAAATAGTGTCGCCAAAGTTCCGCCAAATTTTCCCCAAATTTCCATCAAATTCTCGAAAAATCCTTCGGATTTCTTTCTTCATTTTATTTCGTTCAAATTTTCTTTATTTCCTCCAAATTTCCTTCCCAGGAAGTTTCCTTCAAAGTGGAAGCATTGTCAAGCATATGACCGGAAGTCTCATGATGGGCGAAGTATATATATTACACGAAGTATTATACGATTAATCAATGACACCGCAAGTCAAAACAATCCGTGATAAGCGTTGTGTTGTAATCAGTGCGTGGTGCAAGCACAATCGTTAAAGTATTCGTGCGTTGATCAATGAGAACCAAATCTAAGCGAATCGATTTTCACATATTTTTGCTCTTTTTGTGGTGCTGATTTTCTGGCTAATTCGTTGGCTTTCGGTGTGCTTTAACGACCGAAAGGTCAGGTATGTAAAGCAAATTTCTGATGATGAACATACTCGCGGCTGGACATCTCCACTGATCTTGCTACCAGTAAGGCAGTACCTGTGGCAGTGAAACAATAACAAAAGAAATATAATAACGTTTATGTTTGGTTAAAGATCTTAGGCAACTTAGTTTGTTTTTCTTTGTGCCAAGAGTGTGATTCTAAATCTCTCCTTTTGGTTACCAGTGGGATTATTGCAGAAAATCTGCTCTTCTATTTGCTAGCGTGTTTATTGTGTAATTAAATCACAGCCGCTGGAATCGTCGAACGTTTTAACTCGTCAAAACGTCTGATACTGTTAGGAAAATATTTGGTTAGAGTTCAGTTAAAGGTACTGCTACGGTCCGACGAACCCCAATACTGTAAAGCATTAAATGCTGATTTTGTTTATCGCAAGTGTCGTACTTGTAAAGAAACTTCTAGAGTATGCATGTATTGTGATAGAAACATAAAGGATATCATTTCAAGTGGGAAATGGCTTGTAGTAATTGGAAGATGGGCTGAATGTTTTTAGGCATTTTTGTAGTTAGAATTGCTTTGTACATGTAAATGCTACCATCACTTTACACTGGAACACAAATACTATTTTCTACGTGTTTATAAACTAACATAGGTTTTTTCAAATTTTTGCAACATCATGCATGCTTCTGTACTCCAATGTAAAATGAACGTGACATTAGTTGAGTCCCTGTACTCTGAGAGACAATGAGGCATGTCCAGTCTGGGCATGCATAAGATACACATTATTTTATATTTATATAAATATATATATATATATATATATATATATATATATATATATATATGAGGACAGATATGACCCTATTCGTGTATGCATATATATAACTAACTACAGATGGAACCATTTTGGCCTATTGGGCCTCATCAGTGTAGTGCTGATAAGCAGGATGGAGTAGCCTACATTATATAGGCAACTCAGATGTCCCACACTTGTGGTACATCTAACCCATGCCAGAGTGCTCGAACTAGAGACTAGTGAGCGTGCACAAATGTGCTAGCGGCATGACTCATTCTGTAGAGCACTCAATATGAACCAAGAGGCCATAGAGTGACATCTAACTACAGACAGAACCGTTTCAGCCTATATATATATATATATATATATATATATATATATATATATATATAATATAATAAATATATAATATAACTTTACTAAAGTTAGAAGAGCATTTGCTACTCAGAGTTTCACATGATGATCATGTTGTAGACACATGAAACTCTGAGTAGCAAATGCTCTTCTAACTTTAGTAAAGTTATTTTTCTCTACCTACATGGTATTGAGCACTCTCAAACCAATCATCAACTGTGTTTCTTGTATGATACACTTTTGCTTTTACTTTATATATGTAATATATATATAAAGTGGCAGTCAAAAGTAGTTAATAGTTTTTTTGAGGACACATTTTTTGGCATAACTTTTTATCCAATGGGCCATTTTGGTTCATTCTTATTTTGAATGACACATCATTACCCTTGCTATAAGGCTAGTGCAGTGTATGAATATAAGAATGACATAACTAAGAACTATAATCAAAAATCTAAAAATGCAAAAATGTCACCCCCCTTCCCTGTAAAAGATGTATGTTCTATGTCATTTAAGTTTTGCTTATATAATACTTGATGATCTGTTACATGAAAACACAATATTATTTGAAGTGAATAACTTTAAAATTCAAATGGTTTACTGCCTTTTCTGATCACACAACATTTAAATAAAAAGGTGTGACCACCCTTTGCTTTGATAACTGCTTCAATGCATCCAGACATTGGATGGGCCAAGCTTCTCAGCATCTCTTGAGGAAGAGCTTCCCATTCAAGTTTCAGAAGTGCAAACAGCTCGTCTTTGTTTCAGGGCTGGGGTCAGGCATGATGAAGTCTGGTTTTCAGCTCCTGCCACAGACTTTCAATCAAATTAAGGTCAGAGGACTGTGATGGCCAGCCTGTGAGGACTAAGTACCCAGCACATTTGAGGTACTTTTCCACTGACTTTGTGGTATGTTTTGGATTATTGTCTTCTTGAAGTATTACCTGATCTTTGCCTCCAAACTGCATTAGTGATGGCCGCATGTGGTGCACTAAAATATGCTTGTATACATTCTGATCCATGATGCCTTTAATATGGTGAATATGCCCAACACCGTTGGCAGTGAAACAGGCCCAAACCTGAGTCTTTCCTCCACCATGCTTTACAGTAGGTGTCAGACATTCCACATTGAATTCCTTACCAGGACATCTGCGAACATATGTTTTTCCCTATTGCCCAAAGATGCTAAATGGTTTTTCATCTGTCCAAAGAACTCGTTCCCACTCCTTTTCAGTCCAGTGCTTGTACTTTCTTGTGAATGCTAGTTGGTGGCATCTGTGAACAGGTGTGAGCATTGGCTTTTTCTGAGCAACATGCCCCATCAGGTTAGCACCACAAACACAATGGCAAATAGTACTGACACTGGCATGAATGCCTACTTCCTCCCAGTCCTCTTTTAGCTTTGTAGCGGGCTTAAAGTGATCTTCAAGAGATCTCCGTTCGAGGAAATGATCATCACACGGAGTGGACAGTTTTGGCTGCCCTGAGCACTAACACTTACAATCACTACCAATGTCCTCAAACCTCTTTGCATTACATACAGAAGCTTGAGACACATTGGTTCTTGACGCCACTTTAGTTTGGCTGTATCTTTCCACAAGCAGAGCCCTGGCAACAGCTCTCTGTGCTTCATTTGTCCGCAGTTTCTTTGCCCTTTTCTTCTCTTTCCCCTCCAAGAGGCGGACAAGATTTATTCGCTGAGTAGTATGAACACTGATCTTAAATTGTGAGGCAATGTCTTTATTCTAGCACCCATCTCATTTTATCTGGCAAATTTCCTCTTTTTCGTTATCTCAAAGATGCCTGCCAGCACGCAGGTCATTGTGGTGAACCAGCTGAGATGGCATGTCTTGAATTTTGTTGTCCAGAAGCCAAACTAGGGTTGTATAATCTTCCTCAAAATATCGAATTCAGTTGTCTGGTGTAGAGGATTTCTCTTGTATTTCTAATGCTGTTATATTTTGCACTGAGTTTGTCAGAATTGTGCAACAAGATATTTTTGGTGACTTCACCAATTCTCTGCCATTATTTGTAGTTTACACTAAAGTGATTTTTGATTATAGTTCTTAGTTATGTTGTTTTTATATTCATACACTGCAGTAGCCTTGTAGCAAGGATAATGGCATGTCATTCAAAAAAAGAATGAACCAAAATGGCCCATTGGATAAAAAGTTATGTCAAAAAATGTGTCCTCAAAAAAGCTATTAACTACTTTTGACTGCCACTGTATATATATATGTATATATATATATATATATATATATATATATATATATATATATATATAGTTGAATGATTTATCAACGATTCTAAAAGTGCTCAATATCCTGGAAGATAGAGCAAAATAGATAAAATGTTACTAAAGAATGTTCATTGTTACTATTAGTTTCACACTTGTAGACAATCTTCGGACAAAACAGAGTTGTCTGAAGATCGTCTATGGGTGTGAAACTAATAGTAACAACGAACATTCTTTAGTAACATTTTATCTACCTATCTATCTACCTATCTATCTACCTATCTACCTATCTATCTACCTATCTATCTACCTATCTATCTATCTATCTATCTATCTATCTATCTATCTATCTATCTATCTATCTATCTATCTATCTATCTATCTATATATATATATACATATATATATGCACACAACTGGCAAGAACAACTGCCCATCAGCAACTGTGGGCAGCTGTTTGGTGCTAAAAGCTATTACCAACCATCAATTTCAAAAAGTAAAAAATAAAGTAAATCCCAAAAATATAGCATCTTATAAGCCCAAGATTTAAGTTTTATGTCAAGAGAAAGGATGAATAACAGTGATATTTCAAGTTTATTTGAAACTTATTGTCAAACCTAGTTTTACTTTTGCCCCATTGGGGCCTGTACTGGCTTGTCATCAGTTACACTGTGCTGAAGAGCCCCAGCAGGGCAAAACAGTTGTCCACAGTTGCTGATAGTAGCTAGGTACTTTGGTAATAGTTGTTCATCTTGCCAGTTAAACTACATGATGAAGATTGAACAAGATAAATACAACTTTATTTTTGTGAGCATGTGTATTGAAGCAGTGTGATGTATCTCATATCTGATCTTGAAGATTGTGATGTTTATATATACTACATTTAAGCTCTGCCCCATATGGTATCAAGCACTCTTGGAATCATTGTAAACATTATCATCTCAGTTATATATATATATATATATATATATATATATATATATACATATATATATATATATATATATATATATATATGTATGTATATTCTATTCACCATCTGATTGGACTAACTTCATTGTCTTTCACAGTACAGAGATATGCTCATATCATTTTAAATTGTTATTAGAGTAAAGAGACATTAATAATGTCATGATAATTCAAAAACACCTAGGTAACCTTTGTTATCTAATGAAGTATAAAGTAATTCTTGACCAGCTGCAATGCAAGATTTGCTATAATCACCTGTGTACTTACACTAAGTAGGTTTAGTTTTATGTTGTTATATTTTTTTTCCATTACAAGATTGGGTAGTTAACTAGAAATTTGAGTTGCCAGAACTTAAAAAACTAATCAACTGACAATTTAAAATACAAATCATGCAGGTATTTCAGGCCTGTTAAATATGTCTTGTTAAACATGGTTTGAGATGATACAACTTTGATTGTATAGGAGCTGGCCATGATGCATTCATGGTTCCAAAGTTTTTTCAAGGTTACCATCTCTCACCTGGTTTTGAAAAAATTCCATATTACTTAACTAATGTTAAAACATATTCTAGACTTACCCAAATCAAAATAAGACAATTGTGTAAACGTTTCTGTAAAGACCTTAACATCAAACTAGTGTTCTCTACTTTCAAAATCAAAACTTTTTTCAGTTTCAAGGACCCGATTCCCACAGCTCTTAAATCACTCGTAGTTTATGAATTTACTTGTGCGGGATGTAATTCCCGTTACATTGGTGAAACCTCTTGCCATTTCCCAACGCGGATCAAAGAGCACACTTTAACTGATCGAAATTCTTACATCTTTAAACACCTCAATAACTCTATAAACTGCAAAAACCATTACACACCTAACTGCTTTAAAATTTTAGATTCGGCCAAAACCACTTTCACACTCAAATTGAAAGAAACTATTCACATCCAAAATAAAAAACCAGAATTAAACACACAAATGCAACATATCAACACCTTCCTCTGCTAGTAATTATCGTCTGATACCGCCTCCGTTAATCCTCACACAACACACTGTCATTGTAATTAATCATCTAACATATCGTCATTGTAATTAGTTAATTTATTCATAATATAATGGAATATGGAACTTGCCAGGCTAGTGCTGATTTGTTTTAACAAAGTGCAACAATCAGCTTGTAATCCAATAGAATAATGCTTAAATTGGATTAAGGGGATATGGCAAACTCTTGCAAAAAAAAAAAAAAAAGATTGAAGTTGTGAGTACCATCAGTAGCAATTGGATGTTTTGTGCTACATACTGTAATAATTTTGAGTATAAAAAAGTATTATTGTTGAGGAGACCATAGAAGCTCACATGGTCAGGAGTATTGTAAAACAGAACCACCCATGTCAATCCCCTAATTCTCTATACTGGGGTACAACAAATGTGTTGTTTTTTTAAGATATCTATTATTGATGGCCCTGATGGAAATCACAACTTTACTATCAATAGCAATGCCCAGCAAATTGTTTACAATAATATACTTCACACAATTTACTGGGCAAATGCTATTTATATACATAGGATCAGTGATACATTACTGTATATGAAATTTTGACAAGACTTTCATCAGAACATGCCAAACTAATAAATTCACTTAATATGTATGTATGCAAAAACAAGTTAGAGACATTAGTTTTTTCATTTTTTAATTGGATATGGACATAATAAATGTAAAAAGATACTGTACATTATTACAAATATGAGGGTGACATAGAAATATAAAGAACTTATTACAGTTATGTTTTGTCACTAAACTTTACTTGCAACATTTTAGGAGTGGCATGATGTGTTAGCCTATAATATACCAGGCTATTTACAATATAGATAGTGGTTGAATAGTAACTGAGAAGACATGCAGTAATGCGTGGGTAAGGGTATAGAAACAGTCAAAGATGAGAAATATATAACTAAAATTATGTTAAAGGAACAGATGTTATCTTTGTGTTGAGTAAATGATTAAGTTTCTGATTAAATGAAGTCCCATTAATCAAAAGTTTGAAATTAGGTGACCACGTGGCTGAAATCAAAAAATCGTTACCAAAATGGACAAAACTCAGATGGTGCTTAGATGTTTGCAGACAGTGTGTCCTTCTTTAGGCTGAGGAGAAAATTAGAGGAAACTGCATGGTATTTATGCTGTAGTGGTTGTGTGATATAATAACGTGCATAATTACGAATAATAGAGTGAGCATCAGAGTATGAAGCCCAGAATTAGCATTCAGATGGGTTGATTGAATTTTTTACTTCTTGTTTGTGATAATTTTTGTATTAACTAGATTTGGCCAAGATACTTTACACTAAAGCTAAAACCACTTTTTGTTATACTGACTACTTTTAGTGTACCGTTAAGTGGCACAACCCCAGACCTCTTATACAGTGCTGTAAGTACCGGTAACCTGTACTTTTTTGAGTACCCCTAAAGGTCACTACACGTAGTTGCTGACCTACCGTTGTGAAAAAGGTGATTGTAACTGGTACTAGTCACAAAATTTCTGTAGAAAAAGTAACTTTAACAAGTTAAACTACCCGCTGGGTTGCTGTTACTTCTAGTACTTACAGTAAAACGCATTCCCTGTTTCAATGATTAAACAATCAACCAGAAGTTCAAACTCTGCAATTTTTCGGCTCTTATACAGTGTACTTCCTGGAAAGCGTCTTTGTTTGAAGAATTTTTGATAGAAGACACTTGACTTCCTACAAAACTGTTGAAATCATTATTCAAATTATTAAGTTATTTTTCCTGAAAAAAAGATTAAATACTTATTAACTGAGAGCGGGATTCATATGGGAAAGTATTTGCCTGATTTATTCGTTCAGACCGAACGACGCTGGAGCGAGGTATGTGCCAAAAACCGAACGCAAATACTTCCAAGTATGGGCCCAGCAGACGAAGTTGATAAGGAATTTATTATATGGCTCTTGGTTAGTTTTCTTTTCCATTTTTAACAGGGTTTTCGTCGTCGAATGTTACTGTTTACCTTACTTCATGACTTCCTCGTTTGGCTTCTTGTTTGCACGCGTTAAATGTCCATTTGCGTTCATTTGTTCAATGAACTTCAAACAAGAGTGGTAATGGTGTTCTCGCACATTCTATTCTTCTGAATTTTTTATTTTAGGTAGTTAGTTCTTCTTAAATTTCATGAAAGTTGGCTCGAGGATTTTCCCGCCAAAACCGTATGTATCGGTCCGGAATAAAAAGCGGATTAAACCGAACCAATATCGTAAAATATCGGAGTGTTTAGCCACCAATCAGCTCGCGTAATTTTGCATAGGAACCCAATAAAACGAGCTCAGCCGTCGTGGCAGGTGAAACTGAACACTAGAAAATAAATTCCGTATCTCCCCACGTCCATGTATTATTTTGTTTATTTCATAAGCCTTAACGTACTGCCTAAAACAAAGATTATTATAATTATTATTTAAAATTATTTAAACTCGCTAACCTTTCAGTCGACATTGATTTCCAAAGGGCCGTGTAAAAAATTATTTACAAGTGATTATAAAGAACTAGAGTTTAACTGTCTTCTAAAAACTACATATAAATTTAAAAACATCGTTAATAATTATATTATTGATATCAAGGTCTTTCAGATTTCTCATTTCTTATTGCTTTCTTAAGTAATCTTAAAGAACGATTTTGAGCCTCCTTTAGAACTTTGACATAAAGTTAGTTCCAAGAAACTGCTCCTCTATAGGAAAAACTTCCTTTGAGGAAGTTTGTTTTCAGTTTTTCCAGCAATAATTTAGTTTCATTACTACGAAAATGATAATTACGGTTCTCACATTTTGTAAAAAGTTTTGTAAGCTATGTTTGGACAATACCCTTCGATATTTTGTGCATCATTACAAGTTCACGAACATCTAATGATTCATAAATTAGCTCCCATTGTAGGTAATTAATAATTTATGTGGAACGTACATAATAATTTGACCTAGTAATGATTCGACCAGCTCGCTTTTGCAATTTAAATAGTTTTTCCATGTGGGCATTGTTACCATCATGCCATACAGTAGAACAATAGTTAAAATGGGGTAAAACTAATGAATTATACATAGTGAGGATTTTTCCGGTACATATTGTTCGGCCCTTTGTAATAATGTGATATTTTTGGAAATTTTCTTGCATTGTTCATCAATGTGTTTGTCCCGTTTTAACTGATCATCAACAATTATTCCAAGAACTTTTTTATTGGTAATCTGTTTAGTTTTTTGGTCTCCAGTGGTTACATCAGGGTTATTATGAGGGAACATCTCCAATCTTTGTCGTGAGCCGAGAATCATATACTTGGTCTTGTCCTTGTTTAGTGCCCGTTTATTAGCTAGTAGCTATTTATGGACATTTTCTTGATTAGCATTTAGTTTTTGTGTAATATGAAAGTCTGACTTGCCATTACAACTCAAGTTTGTATCATCGGCGAATAATGCATCCTCCGTAGTTTCCAAACAATTTGGCAAGTCAATTTTGCAAATAAGGAATAGTAGCGGCCCCAGGATAGATCTTTTAAGCACACCACAGTACAATTTTTGCGCACTAGATGATTCTTGATTCAGCGATCAGGAAAGTTTTAGTCTGGTTTTGCTCTCAGAAAAGCTCGTTTTGTTCGCAGAAAATGAACGTCAGGCAAACAAACTGAAATCAACAAACCGCCACCGAGATACGAATTATAAGACATCGGATCTGATTGATCTGATAAAATAACCTACACGACTTTATATCGGATCGTTGAACCAATATCGTTACATGTAAAAATATCGTGTCTTTACTTGCAAGAATAACGTATCTTTTACGTGTGATAAAATACGATTTTTCTTATCGGCCGAAAACGTTGGATCACTCTAAAGTTTGACATAATGACATTTACACCACAGCTTGAATATTTGTCAAGGACGGTTGCCAGGAAGGTAGTGATACTTGGAGGGTCAGAAAGTATGTGGACACAAACATCCGTGGTACCGACAAAGAGTTGTTTCCGAATAAACAAGAGTTGTTTCCGAGTGAAAGTATGACATGGAAAGATCACACAGAAAGTATTTGTGTTAAATCAAATAAACGATTGGGGGTTCTATCGCGAATCAGATTATGTCTTACGATAGATGCATCTAAATGTATCTTTAGCTCCTTGGTCAAGCCGTTGCTGAATTATGCCGACACAACGTGGGGATGTCTAAATGCTAGATGCAGTGAGAAATTACAGAGACTGCTAAACAAAGGAGGGAGAATAATACAACTAAGCTCGTCATCCAAGGAAAGCCACGTTAGAACTGAAATGGATTAACCTTGAAAACACTAGAATCATCCATAAGTGTATATTAGTTTTTAAATATTTAAATGGATTAGTGCCTGATTATTTTAATCATTATTTTACTCTTAATAAATCTGTTCATCGACTAAATACCAGGCAAGCCAAGAATATTTACCTTGTTAAACCCAAATTGGAATTATTTAAGAAATCCTTTGTTTACTCTGGAGCGAAAAATTTTAATAATCTCCCAGCTTCTATTAAACAATCTAAATCTTTAAGTACTTTTAAAACACAGATCTATAAACATTTTTAACATTTTAATGATTACTAGCTATATTGTCTAATTTTGTATTATTGATAATTGTGCATGTGTAGTTTTATATGCAGGGCCCCTCTGAATATCAGCCAAGTTGCTGAATGGGCTACCCTGCTAAAATAAAGCTTCTTAAAATAAAATAAAACTTCTTACACACTATACACGTACTTGTCGTTGGTCCACACCTTCAATGGGAATTTAGATTAAGTTATATTTCAAAGACTCAATGAATTACGAGGAAAGCACAAAGGTAGATCGTAACTGTGTGGCGTATGTACACAGAATGTGATAAACACTTGCTCACTTGCGGCTCAGAAAATATTAAATCTCATGAAGCACTAATTAGCTCTCGTGATTAACCAGTCAATCTCGGTCAATAATGAAATTTTACCCACATGTTACCGTGAAGATGATACTGAAAACTGTGAGAATTTATTGTGTGGGTTGCGAGAAATAATTTGCATTGTATTAAATGCAATCGTGTCATAAATGATGTCCCAGACAATAAATTTAGAGGCATAACGAAGCTATAGATTGAAGTATTAGAATTTATTGAACTGACTTTTCTTATCCTTCATCTATGTCTTCGTTATGCCTGTATGTAAATTTATTGCCGTCCTGTTTATTTCACGATTGAGATTTCCGCCTAGACCATCGATTGCTACTACGGTAAACTCTTTCTTGACGGAAACCTCTCTAAGACGGACACCACTCAAAGAAGGACCCCTCCCTAAAATGGACACCACGTTTGGCCCAGCCGTTTATCCATTATTTCACCATAGCCGAACTTTCTCTAAGCCGGACCACGGACACTATTCAGGTGGGAAGCGGTTCAAGGTACCTCCCAGAGCGGACAAATAATGACCTGATCAATTGATTTGGATAACGAAATTTGAACATGTCACCATAATGAAGACGACTTCTGTTCCAAAAATTAACAATTCCTTTTTCGTATGTTTACCCGACATACATTGAAGGGCTTTCGCCCGAAACATCCGTATCTTTCTCTCGGGCCAGAAAGGCTAGCACTGAGTGACCGAGGCCTCATCGCTTTAATTCTGGTGGCCGATGTCAGGTTACGTCATTTAAGATGGACACCTCTCTAAGGCCCTGATTATATGAAGGCGAGCTGTTCCGGCTGACGGGCTAGCCCTGTAGCCGGGAACGATTATGTTTTGATATTACATGAAGTAAGCTGGCCCGCTTGCCGAGCTGGGTTGTTACGTATGTGCGCATGCTCCCTGACATTAAACTAGCCCGGTTGCTTGGTTCACCCATTTTGATTATTATTACATGAGGTGAGCTGGTTCGTTTTGAAATCATATTATTTTCTTTAGTACGTTTATCACTGTTTGGTGGGCTAGCCCGTTTAGCAAGTTGGCTAGGTAGCCGGACTAGCTCGTTTCGTGTAAGTAGGACCTAAAGGGCTGTTTACACGCGCGATCTCGCACGCTGCGATTGTCATCCTGGTGTATGTAATAAACTCATGACAGTCTATGCAGCAAGATATCCGCTCATGATTTGCTATAGTTAGTCCTCGACGCACTCGTCAGTTAAACACATACTCCAAGATGTCAATCGCATGGTACAAAATCGCACGTGTAAACTGCCCTTAAGACGGACAGTAAGAGTGGTCCCAGAGGTGTACAGGTTAGAGAGAGTTTACTGTATATTAAATCTACTTATGCCAGGAAAAAGATTTCGCGTGCATTTGATCCATCCCCCGTGAATGTCTCAGAAAGTAAAGTCCCTGCATAGATTCATGTATAGTTAGTTCTATATTCAAAAATCCTAATATAGAAGAATTTTTAAGAAGGGACCTTTGGGATGTGTGATTTTCCTTATCAGTGTTTTAATTGTTCCTCGCTTTTTGTAGAAAATGACTGTTACTGATGATTCATGCACGAGGACTGCACATATGTTCAGATTAATCATAATAAAAAGTCATCTACAAAAGAAACGTTTAGAATAAATGAAACGTAAGGGATTTGGACTAGAGCACAGCTGAAATGAGAAAAGATGGACGATAAAGAAAAACCGAATCGTGTTGCAGATTATTTTGTGGTAGCAGGACTTGGGGAAAAGCCTAAACTTGTTTCTGACTCTGATGGCACCAGAGTTGACCCAATCACGGACATAACGGTTATCTTTAAGAGCAAAGGAGAGACTCCACCGAATGGATTTACTTGCGTTGAGACTACACCGAATGGCCACTCAGCTGATTTGAATTCAGGATCCCTCAGGGGTGACTCTTGTTTTCTTTGTTATCGACGAGGAAGGGACAAACCACCTATTGTTGATATTGGGTAAGAATGTTCTACGATCAGTTTTTACTTGTTCTAGCCCATTTTTCAGTTCCGTTGCGAAGACCCTTATGTTTTCTACTTTTTACTACAAACACAGCACGATGCTAGACCCATTGGCATAACTTGCCAACTCAAAATTATTAATAACAACAGAACAAACAGGACTAACCCAACAGCGAATACAAAGAGAAAGACGATGTACCAAGATTTCCAGTCGTTCTCGTTTAAGTATTGTTACTGAATGTCGAAGAATACGCTATCTGGAATGATAGGTGAACGTTCGTCAAGCTCTATCCTCAGAGAAACGATTTCTGAGCCCTAGACGAGGCAACCATCTGATGACCGGCGAGACACGCTATCCATAGAGCTGGCAAGACTCAGATGGTGAGATACTGTGCAAATGCGACATATATGCGACCTGAGTGGACGCCACAATGTGTTAATAATGTTATTAATGAGATATTAATAACGTCAATATTATATGATATCAGTGATATTAATAACGTTATTAACATACCGCGGCTTCCGCTCAGGTCGTGCATATGTCGAACTTGCACCTTAGCTCACCATCTTAGCCTTGGTATCTCAATGGTTGGAGCGTCTCACCTGTCATCATCAGGTTGCGGGTTCGATCCCCGTCTGGGGCTCAGAAATCGATTTCCTGAGAATAGGGCTTGACAAACGTTCATCTATCATTCAAGATATGTCCAAGCTCTCAGATTTCCAAAACATATGTTTCAATACGCTGCCTGTTGCTCCGATTAGACAAACGATGGAGAAAGCTAGTTGAGCTATGTTACCAAAAAAAAAAAGGTTTTGAGGCGCAGACGCAAATTGAACCTTATGATCGCTGCTCGGACGCTCCTGCCATTGTGTCATTCGGGCTAAGATGGTCCATTACATTTTTGAAAGTGGATCGATGTACCAGATTTGCACTGCGGTGTGCAGGTACAGTCGAACCTCTACTTACGGACACCTCCCGGAAGCGGACACCTCTTGTAAGCGGACACTGTTTTTGGGTCCCGACCAAAACACTATAAAATTACTACATTTACAACCTCTCCTAGGCGGACACTTCCCGTAAGCGGACGCGGACACCAATTACACCTTCCCAAACAACATTATAACCTCTCGTAAGCGGACAGACTGGATTTATTTTCTGTTAAATTAATAATTATGCTGCTTAGATAACTATACAGTATTAGGATAGAAATATATGTGTTTGATACATTCATTAAGTTATTAACTGAGCTGATGACAGGTCGATGCGGAAACTATATATGTATGAATTAAATCCGTTATTGTAGCGTCGAATCATTAGCAGTCATTGTTAATTTAAATTTTCTTGTCTAACAACACATATCCAGTCTTGTGTATTTTGTTCCTCAACCAAGTCAAAGAAAATTGGTCACCCTGGAACGTATAAACGCACAGAATCTCAAGTCCGTAACCAGCCCCACGATTTATTCGTTTTCCCTTTACTGTGACACTTGCAGAATTGGACGAACGTTTCAAAAATTTGCTCACGTAGGGTGCCATACTTTTGCGTATATGACCCACAACGTCAACTGTTTCATTAACAGTATTGGCATGAGATGTGCCGCTGCTTTCTGTTCATCTCCGTGATGGTTTAACAATTGCCACAGCGTGTGAATCTTTTTTGTTTTCTGGTTCCCTTTTTAACTCGTATTTTTCGTCCACTTTTGGTTCCCAAATATCCATGTATTCATGGTAACCTCGTATGTATGATTCCACATTAATGAAAGTATCCATTGCTTTGCGCTTTTGCGGAAGGGCTTTGCTAAACTATACGCGCGCACGCGCAACACTTGTGGATATCATAACATCACACCTGCTCATGTTTCAGTAACAAACAAAAAGCAAAAGCTGAAGGAAAGGACCAACCAAAATCAACACTGCATAAATCAATTAAAAATAAGAAAAAGGAAAAGAACTAGGTTAAAGATATGAGCCTGTCCAAAGCTCGCAC
The DNA here is from genome assembly GCA_030142905.1 of Heliopora coerulea. Classification (NCBI taxonomy): domain Eukaryota; kingdom Metazoa; phylum Cnidaria; class Anthozoa; order Scleralcyonacea; family Helioporidae; genus Heliopora; species Heliopora coerulea. Next base: position 1,377,785 of record JASJOG010000077.1, on the reverse strand, counting down.
TTGTTTAAGCATTGATGATAAAGTTGAACTTATAAGATATGAAAGTCATCCACAGCTAGGTGTCAGAAAAATCGCAGAGAAATTTAGCTGTGGCCGAACTCAAGTTTCAACGATTATCAAGAATAAAGAATCCATTCTAGACGAGGCAAACCATATAGCAAATCGGGCTAGTCGGAAAAGACAAAATCCGCAAAAATTTTCTGAAATAAACGAATATTTGTGGATATGGTACAATCGCTGCAGAGAATCTAATATTCCTGTGAGTGAGCCCATGCTGCAAGAGGAAGCAAAACTCACTGCTCAAAGACTTGGTGATGATGAATTTCAAGGTTCGAACGGATGGCTAGAGAAATGGAAGAAAAGGTACAACATCAAAGAGATGAGGGTTGCTGGTGAGGACGGTGATGTCAACGAAGTAACGCTTGATAGCTGGCAGGAGCGCGTCAAGGAATTAACAAAAGATTATGCGCCTAAAAACGTTTGGAATATGGAAGAGACCGGTCAGTTTCGGAAAGCGCTTCCAGACAAAAGTCTTTGTGAAGCAGGAAAAAGATGCAGAGGCGGAAAAAAAGCGAAACAAAGGTGTACATGGACATTCTTCGTTAATGCCGCTGGTGGTAAGGAAGAGCCTGTCGTAATTGATAAGAGTAAAAAGCCACGTTGCTTTAAGCACTTAAAGGACAATAACAAACCGTACAAGTGCCGCTATTTCTCAAACTCCAAAGCGTGGATGAAAACTGAGATTATGATGAATGTGTTAACCAATTTGAACGGACGATTAAAACGTGAAGGCCGTACAATAATCCTGTTCCTTGACAACGCTCCCTGTCATCCGCATGAACTTAAGGGTCAGTTTTCAAACATTACTTTGGCCTTTTTGCCGAAAAATACAACATCGAAGACTCAGCCTCTTGATGCCGGAATTATTCAATTGTGGAAAGTGAAGACTAGAAGGAAGCTGCTTCGCTTTGTATGTAGCAAAGTGGGTCAAGAAAACGCAAGTGAGATTGTGAAATCTGTTCATCTTCTTCAGGCTATTCAATGGGGCAAACAAGCATGGGATGAAATTGAGTCAGAGACCGTCCGAAAATGTTTTGTTAAGGTGGGAATGTATCCAGAAGAGTTAAGTGATGATAACGATGATGACCCTTTTGAAGGGGAAGAGATGATGAATTTGAATGAACTGTGCTCGAAACTTTGTAATGACTGCTCTGCCGAGCAGTACCTTGGTGCAGACGACTATGTCCCATTCTGCGATGACTTGATCAACATCGAAGATACAAACTGGCGAGAAGGATTAAGAAGAGAGCTGTTGAACGAAACAAGCGAAATTGACAAACGCCTAATGTTAGATGATGGCCTTGACATTGACGAAGACACTGATGGCGAACAAGAAGACGATGATTTCGACGTGCCTTTGAAGGAACCCGAAATTAAGACAGCTGCCAAAGCTGCAAATGTTGCGGAGAAGCTTTTAGATTTCGCATATTTCACGGGCAACGAAGAACTTTGTCGAACTGTATTAAATGTTAATGAGATTCTTACAGACATACGTTTAGCAGGGCAAAAGCAAGCGCACATAACAGATTATTTCAAACCATCTTAGCAGAACTATAGACACTATAACATCATATTTACAACGGCAATGTAGATGTTATGTTGGTAATGTAGAGACACAAAGGTTTTATAGTGGAGTTTTTAGAGAAATTTGTAATGATAGCTGTAGACAATAACATATTAAGACCACTATTGAAAGAATCATGTTTCAACAATCACTTATTTAAATATTAACCAACCTCTCATAAGCGGACACCTCCCGTAAGCGGACACCAGGTCGTGGTCCCGAGGGTGTCCGCTTACGGGAGGTTTGACTGTATACGAGAAAATCTTTTAAAAAATAGCCTGTATCGTTTGGAAACGATGATTGGCTTGTACACATGTTCCGTGGGAGAATCGAAACTTGGAAAATTAACCGCTAAAAGTGTAATGAAGTGTGTCTGGCTTTTTCGTTGTTGTCACATAAAAGAAACCGTTGTTTTCTTCCATATGGATGCTGTGACACAAACACGTCTAATGTTGCTTGATTGCCGATTAACTGAAAAACACTCGCTGTCTTGACCATGGTCTCATCATTTGACTCGTGAAAGAGAACGGTGACTTCCCTAATGTTTTTTTTATGAACATTTCTTGATGTATGGGGAGTCAAAAGGTGAATTTCTTAAAAAAAGGTTCCGTAATCGTAATTATTTTTCTTTCACAGTACAGAAGAGATCGTGTTCTTGGACTTTTTAAAAATTTGGGCTTCACGGAAATTTTTTTTAAATACGCCTACTGATAACCCCATACATTGAGAAGAGCTTCGAAGAAAAAATAAATCAAGTGTCACGGACCTCTTTTATGAGTTAAATGTAGGTTGAATGGTAGTTAAAACATCTCGTCAGCGATTAGGTTACAGTTTTGATTCCCTTTTGGAACTCACTATCAAAGTAATGATAGGGTAGCGCTGTGGAACTTCTTTTGAGTGAACAGCTGTTGTCTATCGTTTATTGACAAGGCCAATTTCTTTGTGGAGTACGATTAAATCAATTTTCGCAAAGAAATATTTTCGAGCTTTAATGGAATTTTACAACCTTTAACTGTAGAACGTTCGTTCCGAATCATTAAGCATTGCGTAGTCGAAAACACTTTGCTATGACGGCGCTTTAATTAGTTGATCCACCTGGCGCGGTTACAATTATTAACCAATTTGGTTGGAACAGTGAAAAAGGTTTATCTGTAATTCCATGAAAGATGAGAATGATGATTTTAAATTCCCGCTTCCTCCTCTCAATGTTGTTTCCATATGGATGAACATAATAAGCGAATCGTAAGAGAGGCTGCCAACATCATTTACCTTGTTGTTCAACATTGATAAGGGAGATCGGGGAATTGTGATTTGTACATACACTTTTGTTCCATCTGAAGACATCTGACTAAAAATAATTTACAAAGTCAGCTGTGCTAAAGCTTGAAATCTTGGTCTGTCCAATTGCTAGTTAGATAGTTTTTTCACAGAGACTCATGTACCAACGCAACATCGCACTCGATACTTGTTTTAACATTTACATTGCAAACTGACAGTAAGGAAAAGGCGAAAGTTTATGTAATTTCTACAATTTATCTATTCCAGAGTTTTGTATGAAGGAAAAGAAAGGTTAATACCTGGCTGTGATATTTTGGATACCACTCCAAATGGGTACTCTGCAAATATCAGTGACAGTAATAGTAACAGAATATTTATAACATATCGTCGATCTGGTGCCAAAGTTTCGCATACCTCGTTGGCAGTGACGGCAATTAAAGTTATAATTGCGAACAAGGTAAGCTGCGAATTCTGAATCGTATCAAACTAATGATGGTATTGTAGAAACTAACTGTTAATTGACCACTCACCAAATACTATTTAATATATAAACGGCGATTTTGTATCGGATCTACAAAGCAAGAACCGTAGGCGAGTGTTTATGTCTCCGATGCTATTTTCCCTTTGGTAAGCGTCTTTGCCATCCAGGGCGGTCTTTACCATCCTAATGTTTTCGGACTCTCCAAGTGTACCCCGAGGACCCTCACTGAATGATGAAATGTTTAATAATTCCGAGTTTTGACGAGGGTCAACTGAGTCTACATGCCTAGTGTAATGGTTTGTGCGACCAATAGCGATCGGTACCTAGAGGGTTCGAATCCGTGGTGAAACCTAGTTTTCTACTCCTGTATTACATTTTATCTGTATTCATAGTGGTTTTTTTTTGAATCTGCAGTGTTGGATTTTCTTCGAGCTTTCGTATATTCAAAATGTTAAAATTAGAGTAATAAACTAAAGCGACTGGTGGTCAAGTTAGGGCGTAAGCGAGACGAAAATCCCGATACTGCGACAGTTAGGTTAAGGTTTCAGTTTGGGTTAGGTGACCGAGATAACCCATCCTTGAATTTAAAGTCAAGGAAAGAAAGCATGTGAAAGATTTTGAGCTGTTTGTTGTTTATGCGACTTGATGGAGTCAGGGTGCGGACGGTAAACTTGGGGAACCCGAAAACATCAGGATGGCAAAGACCGTTCGGGATGGCAAAGAGCGTTTACGAAAAGATGACTGCGTCTCCGGTACAACCCCGCCGAGAATATTGAAGTACTTATGATACGAAAATGCGTTAATATTCATGTTCTTTCAAAAACGGTGAAGATCGAAACGATTTTAGCCGAGAAAATAGTACTAAAAGTTGGTGTCACATTTATAAACAACTCTTGTATTTTCCTCATCAATTCTTAAAACTATCCTAATGCGAAAACGTTATTAAATATTATATGGATCATTTTGATACATGTTTATTGGTAATTGTTTATTTATTTTACATTGGTAATTGGGAAGTAAGTATGAGCAAGTATAGGGATGACTGCTTGGGTCAATTGGGACGGTGAAAACCAATCAAGATAAATTTCTAGCACGATTTTCTAGGCAACTGTAATCATGAAAAGCCAAGGGCAGGTTGTACATCCTTAAATTTGGATGTGTTCCGGATTTTTCTACGTGATAGGACTTACTTTAATGAACACAGGAAACACCAACAAATGTTTTAAAACTCAAAAATCGAGGTGGCATCGGACAAATTTTGCACGCCAGCGCCTTTAAAGACCATTCTTTTAGCTGTAAGAGAGGAACTAAGCAATATGCTGCTGCAGTTTATAGGGTAAAGATGACTTTCAGTTGAACCACTTCCGCTTTATTTGAAAAGAGCAACTAGTCTTCTACACATTTCTACTCACCTTTTGATTGTACATTGCTCCTCAAAAAGCGCATCAGGTCAGCCAAAATGCCATTCAAACGAAGAATACGTTTTCTTCCATGTTCCTCTTGTGAACTCCAAAGTTTCCGAGACGTTGACCGTAAGCAATTACAGACATTGAGAGATCACGCGGACAGTTTTAAATTATCGTCGTCTTGGTTCTTTACCGAAGATTTAAGTTGAGATAATCGAGCATTCAAAACAGATTTTAGTTCATTTTGAACATAAATTGATTAAATAAACAACAAGCCCGCCATCTTCAGGTCAGCTGTGACAAAATTCCAGCTTGTTTTTAATGTGGAACTATTCAGTTTCGTTAATTAAACCCGTACATAAAGTTTTCAATCCATTCGTTGAATAACATGGAACGTATAGCTAATTTTCAAATTAGTAAAAATGGTGTGCCACCCAAATGACTATGCAGGTCGTCTTGTTTACGCATTAAACAAATTGAAATATCTCAAGAAAGAGATGAGACATGAAAGTACTGTAGATGGTGTTCTGTTATCATTTTAAGAGTTCTTTCAAATGAGACAAACTTTTTTTTCGCATCACGAGCACTTTAAGTATATGTGGGAATTTTGAAAATAGATACTTTAAAGTCAAAATGACTCGACCAAGCTATTTGAACGTTTAATACGCCATTTTCCTACAAGATCTGCAGAGTTTTTAATATTTCACAGGCATTCAAATCCCTTAAATGACCAATGGTAAAATTATGTAGTGCAACAAGGACAGATAATGTAATAAGCCAATCAGCGCGTTTGTTTACATCGATGGGGCGGACCAATCAGACTGCTCGATTTTACGAACATGTCTGAATTCACTGGGACATCACTGCGAAAAACTATACCCCAGAAAAAGCCTTCCGTGCACGCGAATTTCACATTTTCAAAGAGAAAGCGAACTGATTCGGATAGTGTATGAGTTTATCTTCAAATCTGTCTTGGGGATATGTAATGCGTTCCTTAACAAGAAAAATATCGGCTTTCGAATCGGGAGTTACGAAATGCTCACAACCGAGTTCATGTTTAACGTTGTCTGTGCTAAAAAGCCAACATAAATTTATTATTCTGTATTGGTTTTGATACCCTAAGCTTTCAAGGCTCTTCTTATCTCATAAATATATCACAAAGAACCTTATAAAGTAACTAAGGTGGCACTTTTCGTCATTAGTGACTTCTAGTTTTCGTCCATTCATCCCCAGCCACGAACGGCGAGGAAATGTTAAAATAGTTTAGTTTTTCGAAAAGAAAATGTTTGAAGTTTGGTGTAACGCTTAAATTCTTAACAAAAGTTGTCATAACCATCCCCTTTATGACCAGTGGTCATAAGGTTTGTGGTCAAACGCAACTGGCGAACCATAAAAAGTTCATAGTTTGACTGAGATATCCAAAGCATTTGCGAGTTTCATAAAAGATAATTAGTAGCAAAATCATCTGGCATCTTAGCACTACCTGTTTCATACAATGTATAAAAGAGTGCACTTTTACTGAATATTTGACAGCATGTTTTAGTCAAGGAAGCCAAGCAAAAGCAGAAAGAGGGAAGACATAAATCCTTATTACAGTGTAATGAAGTTTACTGTAAAAGAAAATACTTTATTCTTCATTGTGTAATTTGGGTATTGTTACAAAAGCAAAAAATTCAAATAACATTCATATTTTGTCCTTTTATTTTAAATTTTGAATTAACATGAAATATTACTTTTCCCTAATATTCTCACAAAAAGTTCAGATAGGTTAGTACATGTCCTCTTACTTAGAAATGAATTGTGTTCACATGTTCAGAAGAGACCATCCCTAGCCTCATTTGAACACGTCAATTGTAACCACACAATACTCAGAAGGAACTGATGACTCAAAATGAAGTCAATTTATTGGTATATCAAAATAACAATCCAGCAATGATTCTGCCATAATACATTAAATTCTCTAGAAACTATAGGTTGATAACCATTGGTTCACAAGAGACTGTAGTCAGCCATTTAGAAACATATGAAGAAAATGAATGCCATAAATATGATTGTATATTTGTTTTCAAAAAAGACAATAACCCTTATTTAATTCAGAATCTTGATGTATTGATATTAACTTATTAGTAGGCTCATCCCCTTGATGAGTAAAATTGTCTGGCATTAGCCAGAGTAAAATAAAGAGTGTATCCTTGTCACTTAATGGTTAAGTGACGAGGATAGTCACTTCAAGGAAGAGTCCCTTAATGAGTGAAATCCTCTGATGTTAGGCAGAGTATAATGACAGAGTGTGCCCTTGCCCCTTAATGGGTTAAAGTTGACCTTAACAATATTTTTGGCTATTGATTTTCCGGGCGGAAAGCGTAATCGTAATAAAAAGATCAGAGCCCAGCTCAAAATTCTGAAGTGTATCGCCATAATGAAATAGGCAAGTCAAAAAGTTTTATAACATGTTTACTGACGTTTCGTTGCCGCGTGCAACATCTTCAGAGTGTAGGTTTACAGGGATGAGAAAAAAACTACATATATAAATCTATAATTACCTATTGGAATAATTAGACGGCTAACCAATAGAAAACTGGGAGACGTGACAGGAAGTGACATGCATACGGAATGACATGCATTGAGCAAATGTTTTCCTAAACTAGGTTTCAGTTTGATTTGACCAACACTTCTTTCCTTCACTCAGCTTCGTTCTCGCAGGCCACGAGGATACAGAGAGACCAAAGTTATCTGCCGATATCAGCCAGATACAAACTCTAGGCGTTCGAACCAATTTTAGAGCTAAGAAAAGTACCACTCTACCTACTATCGTATTTATGAGATAAGGACAGCCGTGAAAGCTCTAGGACATCAAAACCCGTACGGAATAATAAATTTATGTTGGCTTTTTAGCACAGTCAACGTTAAACATGAACTCGGTTGTGAGCATTTCGTAACTCCCGATTCGAAAGCCGATATTTTTCTTGTTAAAGAATGCATTACATATCCCCAAGACAGATTTGAAGATAAACTCATATACTATCCGAATCAGTTCGTTTTCTTTTTGAAAATGCGAAATTCGCGTGCACAGAAGGCTTTTTCTGGAGTATAGTTTTTCGCAGTGATGTCCCAGTAAATTCAGACATGTTCGTAAAATCGAGCAGTCTGATTGGTCCGCCCCATCGATGTAAACAAACGCGCTGATTGGCTTATGACATTATCTGCCCTTGTTATGCAGTGCTAGATTTCAGTACCACACATCAAGTATATTTGTTTGTTTTTTTTTTTAGAATGAGAAAACTCCTCATGCATTTTGTTTAATAAACAAGAACCTCAATAGAGGAATGGTAAGTAAGTTATGATTTACGAGCAATCCTTAGTGATTCTTCCTGAAGCAAAAAGAAAAATTGCTTAAGCTTCATATACTTATGAAATTGAATTTGTTTATTTTTTTGGAGTCAAACAGACTTTACTGCAGCTCATATTGGATTTAAAATGATGTAATCGTCTTCTTGAGAAAGAACCTGGAGTTATCCTAATTTTTTCCTGTGAAGAATATGCGACGTCATTAACCATCTAATTTACATTTTTGTAAAAAACATGATATCTCTTGACCGATATGAGATATTGCAAGACTATTGCTATTCTTCCTACCTTCAAAAGAACTTAAAAATAGGGGGAAAAAATTGGTAGGACTACTTTTTTTTGACTAGAAAAACGCCTTAAAAGGTTTTAAGCTTTTCGCCGTCAAATTGTTAAGTATTTTTATTTATCAAGCTGACAGTAAATCTCACGAACGTGTTTAATGAATTGAAGAATTTCCTTGTTAGACTAGAACCTTGAACAGCAAACCATTGATACTATTTCAGAATTATCCTCGGGGTATTGTGAAACGAGAACTTCACAATTAACCTACACTGCCGAGGTCAACTAAAAAAGTTGACTTTGGTTAATTGTGAAGTTTTCGTTTCATAATACCCTGAGGATGATTCTGAATAGGAATTGAAACACTGCACATCCATCCTCATGGATAGCGTTAAGTTGTCGCAAGAATATCTCGTGCACTTAAATTGGATAAAAACTCGCCTCCAATCCCTGTGGACTCGATAGCTGAACGGGTAGAGCGGCGGACCGGTATCCCGAAGGTGCGAGTTCAAGTCCCACTCGAGTCAACTTTTTCAGTTGACTTCGGCAAACCATTGATACCTATGTCAATTATCAACTACATTTGAAGTAACGTTGTGATGTTATAATAGAGTAATAAAGTTGTGAAAACTGTTGTTGACCAAGTAGAAAAAGTTGAAAGGTAGTACTTTGCCAAAAAATGAGAAAACGAGATATTGGCAAGTTGGGCAGGATTTCTTCGTCTGAGTAAGATGTGAGGTGAAATCAGAACAACACTAGATATTATATGTTCGAATCACGGAAATAATCATTGTGACCAGTAAAAATAAGCGGAAGGTAAACGAAAAGATAATGAAATTGGAATGTCACTTCCCATTTTACTGACGTTGCGGGTAACCAAAAGAATAAAGTAATATGAAATGAAATAAAATGAAATAAAATGGACTAAACTTAACTAAACTAAAATAAAATAAAAGAAAAAGAAAAAAATAAAACAAAATAAAACAAAACAAGAAGAAATAAAATACAATAAAACCAGGTAAAATGAAATTAAATGGAATAAAGTAAAATGAAAATGAAATAAATGGAACATACTAACTTTTTAACGATAGAATTATCGCTCTCAAGACATTTTACGCTCATTGGAAATCAACCTTAAGATTGTGCATTTGCCCATACTTTTATTTCTGAAACCGAATAGTTGAAGCTATCGAAATGAATAAACGAAACTCTGTGGCGAGCCCTACATCAGCCAAACAGAGCTCACACATGCCAAAATACATAAGCCGAACTATTCAAAGGCGCATAGTAGTGTAAGTTTTTAGTCAAGTATGAAAACACAGTCGGTCACGAAAGTAATTAACCGATAAGTTGTGATTTACGGAATATCAGCTTATGGGACCTTAGACTCTTCGTGTAGTGGCTCTATTCTTATTGTCTCTATGCTTCACAGTCGGTAAAGGCTCTTACAGGTACTATCGATAAAAAGAAAGGGTATTCTGTGTGCTTATGTCTAATTAAAACTTAGCTTATAGACATTTCCACATCTCATACATACGAAACCATGACATAAATTTTAATTTGCTTTAAAAAATACGTTAAAAAAATTTCAATATTTTTTTTGATACTAAAAATAACATCTGCGACTTCAATGTATTTATCAGTAGCTGATTACGTCTCCCTGGTAGGTTTTGTTTCTTTTTTCCTTCCCTTGTATGTATCTGCATCTTAACATAAATTGAGGCGTATATCTTCAACAAAAATATGACAGGGATACGTGTACAAAAACCGCGCTTACCAAGCTAAGAAATTGTGTTAACTGGTCAACTTTTGTATTGGGTATTAAGCTGTTTATTAATAACACCACTCATCTGAACCTATTTTGAAAATATTTGTTGTTTAGGTCAGCTCTGATGTGTATCTGTGCTACCGAAAATCACCCGCTCGCCCCCATTGCATCACGTACGAAGCAGGTAAAACACCCGTGCATAAATCACTTATTACAAATAGCGTCAACTTTAATACCGAAGTACATTGCAGTGTAACACGTGTACAGACAGATACCTCTAAGAAGGTGGGCTGACAAGCGTGAATACACCCGTACATTCGTTTATATGTTAAAGGTAAATTTGTACCCATACATGTTAAAGGTAAATTTGTATTTCAAGTCAATCCATTTCAACCTTGATCAATAGTTTTCAATCTAGTTCAGTTCACACCACTCCCAAAAAGATACTCCATCTCTGTCTCTCTATCGACTCCATAACCAACCATTTAGTGACTGACCGATAATCGGAATCGGAATCGGACCGATTATTGCGTTATCGGTAGACAATCGGAATCGGTTAAAGTTCCTGTATTTCCCAATTATAACCGATTAATATGGAAATAAAACAACTCTTCAGAAGTTGCCAAATTGGCATCGTTTTCATCAGTTTCTTCTACGGTCAGCAGCGAGATGCACGCGTGTATTTGTCTATCACCAGGCAGTCACTTACACAATCTTATAATGCAATGTGAAATAGATAAAATTACAAAAATAATCGGATGTTGATCGTCAGTTCGGCTTGAGCAACCTTCAGATGTCTACTGAAAATTCTTCGACAGATTTCTAGATGAATGGCTTTCTTTTAAATAAATACAAATTGGTATTTAAGACACTATTGTGTGAGAAGGAAATATTTCCTTCACTGCTCAACACAACCGGAAATAAAGATTTGTTGTTTGCTTTATCAAAGTCTTTTCAAAACGTCTGCAAGTTGCACGTCGGCTAGCACTGGAACACTGAATGCTTTAGCTGTGCTGTTGTTATTGATTGCTAGTGTCGCGCCAGAATGAAAAGGCGTCAACGAGTCTGGCCAGAAAATTACTTTTTAAAAAAAAAAAAAAAACCTGCTAAAAGTATTTTGCTATTTCTCCTACTAACAAGTTGAAGCGTGTGCAAGTCTCTTATGCAAAGCTACTAACTTAGCAGTGGGTTAAAAATGATTTTACCCTGCGAAGGAATTGTGTTTTCTTACAAATTTTTGGCCAAGGAACCCATTTAAAGTTGTTTACGCCAGGCTTGCGTGCAGAATGAATGACGTCATTGGACTCGTTTTGATAATCGGAATCGGAATCGGACCGATTATGACTTAGAACAATCGGTAATTGGTAATTTGCGATTGTGGCATGATCGGTCAATCACTACAACCATTCATTCGCCTTTACTTTCCACTTACCTTTCTACATATGCCTACTTTATATTACTGTAGTCTGGTTTACTTACGTCATGATCACTCATTCACTTACTAACCTCGTTCACTGGGAATATGCACGAGTTTTGGTTGCATTTGCTAATCATTTTGCTCGTAATATTACTTCCCCTAGGTTCCAGGCCATTTAATAAACCGGGTTTACCGTCTAGATCATTCGCCATCCCAGCCTACCAACTAGTTGACTGCAAACGGCATTATTTAATAGATAATTACTGAGGCACGCAGTATTATATCCAATAACACTGCGTGCCGAAGTAATTATCTGTTGTAACTACTGACCAGGTCCAAAATCCATTACGTTTTCTCTGCATTATATCAGCGAATTTGGCGACCAAAATTAAGCAAACTTGACTTGCATAATTTTGCTCTGTGCATTCGCTGATATGGAGCAGAGTGAAAACAATAGGTTTTGATGCGGGTTAATCATTATTTATGTCACCTAACCCAAATAAAAACTAATCATAAATACTAACCGGTTTTACGAAGTAACTTATACACCTCCCCGACCAACTATTGGATTGATCACAAATGCTGATTAACCGGTGCATTTAATGCAAAAAAAAAACTCAGACTTTAGAAACTAACTTGGCTCACCAGCGGACTTACACACTAACCCGACCCAGTAACGGGTAAACGGCAAACGGTTACTTTCTTGCTCGCCTAACCATATTAAAATCCTAATCAGCACTGAAAGAAAATACCTGGTGAACATCAAGACCAAGCAACTTAGTTTCACGTTTAGCAGTTATTAGCAGCTATGACGACGCGTGTAGAGTCGATTAAAGTAAGTTAAAATCGAAGGTCTTAGGATGAAACTTAAAGGCCTTTTGTTGAAATCGACTGACCTGAAATTCAAATTTATCTACAACATCAACACATTTACTCACATGTCGACATACGTAGACACGTACACATACAGAGACCTTCTAGCTTTTTACGTAACTGCCTGCCAGCCAGCCTGCCTGCCTGCCTGCCAGCCAGCCAGCCAGCCAGCCAGCCAGCCTGCCTGCCTGCCAGCCAGCCAGCCAGCCAGCCAGCCAGCCAGCCAGCCAGCCAGCCAGCCAGCCAGCCAGCCAGCCAGCCAGCCAGCCAGCCATCATGCCTCCCTACTTTGATGCCAACGTGCGAACCCACTCGCCTAGACGCCTACCTGACTATTTAGTCACCTATCTATATACCAACCTTTCTGCCTGCCTTCCTGACCATCGATCTGTCTACCTGTCTACAGTTATTAAAATGCGACTTAGTTAAATATGTTTTATTAAGTCAAGAATTATTTACTTCATGCAGCGAACAGATCCTGGTTTACTTAATGAATGAGTAATTTGGTGTTGTAACTGCTGGTTAATTATGAGCATATCATCTCAACTAATGTAGACAGTTCCTCGGAATGTGTCGATGTAGTCCACTTTCGAAATATAAACAGCCTTTAAATTAGTCAAAAAAATCTCAATTTCAAATTTTGATTTTTCCTTTTCTAACATATAGAGCAATATGTTTTCCAGCTGTCTGCTAGTTTACAGCAGATGTCCACGGAACAATTTCTTTCAAGAAATTGACAGCGAAAAGAGAAACGATTGTTTACTTCTAGGAAAACGTCCATTAATTAACCTTGCACATGAAGCCGTAGTCATCACTGGCGAAATGTTCACTAACGGCAATTGAGGGCTAACTAGACGTGTGCACCCCTCCCTCGGCAATCATCAACTAGAAAAATAAAAATTATGCCAACCTTCATACGACATTGTTCAGGGCGATAACATTTTGATGGCTTTTCTATTTTTCTTATATCTTATTAAATATTTATGCTAAACATTTTTTCACTGCATCACGACTCACAGTCTTGGTTAATTTAATCAGAGAATGTATATGTGTATATGTATATGTTTGTATGAATGTATAGTTTTCGGTTCTATGCATGTGGTTACTGTTACACTTGATGTCATCATTTCTGCAACATTATAATTTGTCGTTACAGAGATCCTCAGTAGATATCCTCAAAAAGATATAGATGGGTTCACACTTCCTGCACAAGTACCTCTATTTTGTTTGCCGATGGGCGTCATCGTTGAATGTTGGCCGCGAAAATCTCCTCATCCTTTACCAATATTCTCTAGCTTTGTTCTCACCGATGCCAACGGACAGAAGGTGAGGTCTTGTTTCATTCTCGCTATAATCCATGGAGACTAACGGCAGTAGGACGGAATGCAGAGCTCCAAAGAAACTTAGAATACTGGCCTGGGTTAATTCAAGCTCTAATATTATGCAGCAATAGGGAGAGTTATTTTCAATGATTTTGCTGGCTAGATACTGGGTTGCTAAAAGAGTTTTAGGACCACGCCATATTTAAAGTGCTTATACAGCAAGAAGACCGACTTCTTGTATCAGTTTCACAGTTTAATAGAAAAGAACCACAGTTGCTTACTGTGTCTACTGGTTGCTACAAGGAATCCGCCATGTCATGAATTTGGATGTTAAACACATACACATACAAACATATACGTATGCTAACACACACACAAATACATATACATATATACATGTTCGTACAAACACATGCACCTGCACGCACGCGCACACACACACACACACACACACACACACTATAACTATTCATGAGGTTGATATCTAGTTATCAACCTGTAAATCTAATAGGTCACTCAACCTGACACTTCATTGCAAATATTAAAAACGACTTAAAACGTAGACACATATAATCCATCAACCCGTGCAAACAAACCAGCGACATTCATTCCACTTGTGAGCACTATCGCCAACAAAATTTCTTTTGGAAACTTTCAATATTCTCCACAACCACATCTAAAAATGTATAGAAAACTGAATAACTTTGAAAGAAAGTCAACTGCGATTAGCCAAACTTTGCTAAATCAGTTTTAGAAAACTCAACAGTGGTGATATAAGGCGGTTATATACCTTAGACCTTGTGTAAGCAGCAGCACATTTTAGTTTGCTCCATTTTATGTAGAAGATCCGTTTATTTTATATGTATTTATTTATTATTTTCCTCTCATATGTAGTTCTTTATCTCTATTTGGTTGAAACAATTTGCCGTCGTGCCGACTTATTACTTTGTGTCCTTAGTGTTTGCACTGCAAAAAATAAAATTCTTATTTTAAGACAAAAATCTTGTTTTAAGGCCATATTTCTTAAATTAAGAAATGTTATCTTGTCTCGTAGACAGGATAATTTTTCTTAATAAGCTATCTTTTTTAAGAAAAGAAATTCTTGAAGGAAGGCATGTTTTCTTGAATCAAGATGTATTTGCTTAAATTTCTTGAAAGAAGAAAGAAATGCACACGGCTTTTTTTTTTATCAAGAATTTACTTCTTAAAGCCAGGAAATTAATCTTAAAACTGGAAAAAATATCTACCCGAGATTCTAATTTTTTTGCAGTGCGGTGTACGCTGGCCCTTTAGACGACGCTTGCTATACAAATTCCTCGGGTGTAACACTCTTCTTTTATCGTACAAATGCAATGTTGCTTTTATAGTGGATTCTTTGTTTGGTTAAGGAGTCTGGAGTTATGTCTTGTGATCGCACATTTCATGTTATCCATACATCTTTAACTAATTTTAATTGTGTTTCGGTTAAAAAATTTCCGCAGTTTACTTGATTTCGAAAACTGCTCATCGATTAGTTTTTGAAAACGATACCCAATGTTTGTTTGACATGGGAGGTTGAACCAAATAATGTTTTTGCGTCGTCGTTTTTGGGTTGCAGTGGTTGCGGTTGTTGATGGGTGATCCTCGTCATGAATTTACTTTAGGTTGTGACTGAAACTGCTGCGTTTGAGGATTTTTTTCTATTATTGCTACTAAATCGAAGGTTGATCACATGGAGGAAAGTTGCGAAATGTGAGTGTTGATTGATGTTGGGAATTGTTTGAGTACGGATAGTGAGTGATTTGAGTTGCGATTGATAAATTGTGGCAAGAAAGGAATTAATTAAAATCTTCTAACTGTTTGACATAAAGATCAAGGCTCAAGCTAATCTACAAATTGTAAACTTCCTCGAACGAACATTCAGTCCACGAAATGATTACTGTCAACCTTACAGAAAGCCAAACGACGAACCACAATACGTCAACGTTTCTTGCTCTTGCTCACCTTGTGCGAGCCAAACTCAGAATGCAAAGGATTACTTGCACTTCCATTTACACTTGCTTCTGCTCTAGTCATCCCCTTCTTGTGTTATTTTCACCATCTTTAAACATGCTCTAGTAGTAAACAAACATGTGAAGCTAATGTAAATTATAGCTTTCATTTCACATCCCAGTGTTCCCTATGCCAGCTGCTAATCTTAAATTGTTTTAGGTTGACGCGATCGAATTCTAAATTTAAACTCGACGTCTTCATTACTTGTTTTGGCTTCATCAGCGAAACGTAAATATGTTGATGTTTTGTGATTATTGTCAGGAAAGTTGAAATGAAGGCTTGAGGATCCCAGTTTCAGTGGTAGATGGGCTGGTCTTAATTTAAGTTACCTTGGCAAAATGCCATCATCCAAACCCCCTTGTTGTATATGTGAAAAATCAATGTATTTCTTACTAGCTTTATAATGCTGACAGTTTCATAAAATAACGGAACTAAACAAATCGACTAGAAGACGTGCCGGAGATATAAACATTTGGATTTAAGAAGTAAGAATAAAGGGGCCTGGAGCCATTTGTATGTTGGAAAATGACTAGAGAAAGTTGTCTAGGACATTGATACGTCTATTCCTAAGATCGTTGCCATTTTTTTTTAATTAAAACTTTATTTAATCACGGAGTCCAAATCACATAATGCGCTCTTCCTTGGAGCGGTGCACTACTTAAAAATTTATATAACAGTTAATACAATTATGACAACCAACAAAGAATACTAATAATTACAAAAACTAGAAGAGAGGTTGTTATGAAAGTTGTTAAGAGTTGTTAATTACAGGCAAGCTATTCCATAGGACAGATCCCCTGTAACCAGAGGACAATTTGAAAAAGTAAAGAATGAAACACAGACCGAAAAAATGTCATCTTGTGACTTGACATTCAAGTTACAACAAGAAACAGACTAGTTGAAAACGGGAATATTTCGGCTCTATTTCAGAGTCATCATCAGACCAAGTGGTTTACAAAAGCTTACTACGTTATATATATATATATGCAATTACAAGGATGATGTCATCGGTTATTAACAACGAAATTAACATAGTCGGATATTAACACATGTCAGATTACCAAACGCACCTTAAAAAAACTAATTTTGGACTCTTGCACTAACACCACCTTTTCCTTCAATGAACAACTATACGAACAAGTCGACGGCGTGTCCATGGGGTCGTCATTAGGTCCTGTTCTAGCCAATATTATTCTTACAGAATTTGAAAAAGAAGTGGTTTCCGATTCAATGAAATCTGGCATCATAAAATTTTACCGACACTATGTTGATGATACTTTGGCACTCATTAAACCCGGTAACATTCCTTTCGTGTTATCTAAATTTAACAATTTCGACAAAAACCTAATGTTCACGGTTGACAGCTTTTCCGATTGTAACATTCATTTTCTTGAATTAAAAATCTCTGACGATGACATCGGTGTCTATCGAAAAGATACTCACACCGGCCAATACACCCACTATTCCAGCTTTGAACCCTTTAGTCGCAAAGTCACTTGGGTTAACTCTTTGTTTTACCGCGCTTTCAAAATATGTAGCAGCTCTTTTTTACTCAACCGGCAAATTCATTCGCTCAAATCCTTTATATCTTGGAATGGTTTTTCAGCGAAAGTCAGAAACTTGCTCATTGAAAAACTCAAAGCCAAGCATTTAGGCAACTCCACCTCTTCCAACTGGCCCTTTGAAGACAATGATCCCAAAATTTGGTAAACCTAGGTAAACAAGGTGAATTTCTTGTTCGAAACTTAATTAAAAAACTACGGCGTAACCTAAAAGTTAAAGTTAATTTTGTTGTCATTCATCAAACCAAAAAAACCTGCCTTTTTCGTTTCTAATAAAGATAAATACCCGACCTTCTCGAAACAGTGTTATTTATGAAATCACTTGTCGTGGTAACAAATTTAAACACAGTTTTTAAATACGTAGATACCATGGTGAATGGTAATTTAAGATAAAGTAGGAGAAGATGAAGAGTAATATACGCTGTTTTTAAATACGTAGATACCATTAGCTAGCAGACGTATAGCACTTGATAAGTGGTCTGCCGAAATGCATCGTGCTTTTTTCTGATTCTTTAGGCGTATTCTTTACGTAGAATATTACCTCTTTAAGTTTCAAACAGTTCTGTTAAGAACTAAACATCCAACAGTCTTTGGTAACTGTGTATACCTCTTTAAGCGTATATTACTCTTCATCTTCTCCTACTTTATCTTGAATTACCATTCACCATGGTATCTACGTATTTAAAAACTGTGTTTAAATCACTTGTCATGGTTGTAATACCAAATATATTGCCAAACAGAACGCTGTCTACAAATTCGCCTTTCGGAACACTCTTACAACATCAACACCAGCGCTGTAGCACAACATCTTCTAAACTGTCCACATGCCCATTATCTTGCAAACCTCAATTCTCCCTTTGATAATCTTAACAACTCCTCTCCTCCTTCCCAATCATATATCAATAATTTTATCTTTAATAAGTTTAAGATAATCCATTCTTGTAAATTCAATAGTTCGAACCTATTACTTATTTTAGAAACTCTCTTAATCAAACTTAATAAGCCGAAAATGAACAGTGGCCTAAAGGCCAACAAAGAACTTTCACTTTTCGTCTGATCAAACATTTCTATATTTCTCAGCCACTCGACAATTGTCTGGCTTTTCTCCTGTCTAGCTGTCAATCTGACATGTGTTAATATCCGACTATGTTAATTTCGTTGTTAATAACCGATGACATCATCCTTGTAATTGCATATATATATATATAACGTAGTAAGCTTTTGTAAACCACTTGGTCTGATGATGACTCTGAAATAGAGCCGAAATATTCCCGTTTTCAACTAGTCTGTTTCTTGTTGTAACTTGAATGTCAAGTCACAAGATGACATTTTTTCGGTCTGTGTTTCATTCTTTACTTTTTCAAATTGTCCTCTGGTTACAGGGGATCTGTCCTATGGAATAGCTTGCCTGTAATTAACAACTCTTAACAACTTTCATAACAACCTCTCTTCTAGTTTTTGTAATTATTAGTATTCTTTGTTGGTTGTCATAATTGTATTAACTGTTATATAAATTTTTAAGTAGTGCACCGCTCCAAGGAAGAGCGCATTATGTGATTTGGACTCCGTGATTAAATAAAGTTTTAATTAAAAAAAAATGGCAACGATCTTAGGAATAGACGTATCAATGTCCTAGACAACTTTCTCTAGTCATTTTCCAACATACAAATGGCTCCAGGCCCCTTTATTCTTACTTCTTAAATCCAAATGTTTATATCTCCGGCACGTCTTCTAGTCGATTTGTTTAGTTCCGTTATTTTATGAAACTGTCAGCATTATAAAGCTAGTAAGAAATACATTGATTTTTCACATATACAACAAGGGGGTTTGGATGATGGCATTTTGCCAAGGTAACTTAAATTAAGACCAGCCCATCTACCACTGAAACTGGGATCCTCAAGCCTTCATTTCAACTTTCCTGACAATAATCACAAAACATCAACATATTTACGTTTCGCTGATGAAGCCAAAACAAGTAATGAAGACGTCGAGTTTAAATTTAGAATTCGATCGCGTCAACCTAAAACAATTTAAGATTAGCAGCTGGCATAGGGAACACTGGGATGTGAAATGAAAGCTATAATTTACATTAGCTTCACATGTTTGTTTACTACTAGAGCATGTTTAAAGATGGTGAAAATAACACAAGAAGGGGATGACTAGAGCAGAAGCAAGTGTAAATGGAAGTGCAAGTAATCCTTTGCATTTTGAGTTTGGCTCGCACAAGGTGAGCAAGAGCAAGAAACGTTGACGTATTGTGGTTCGTCGTTTGGCTTTCTGTAAGGTTGACAGTAATCATTTCGTGGACTGAATGTTCGTTCGAGGAAGTTTACAATTTGTAGATTAGCTTGAGCCTTGATCTTTATGTCAAACAGTTAGAAGATTTTAATTAATTCCTTTCTTGCCACAATTTATCAATCGCAACTCAAATCACTCACTATCCGTACTCAAACAATTCCCAACATCAATCAACACTCACATTTCGCAACTTTCCTCCATGTGATCAACCTTCGATTTAGTAGCAATAATAGAAAAAAATCCTCAAACGCAGCAGTTTCAGTCACAACCTAAAGTAAATTCATGACGAGGATCACCCATCAACAACCGCAACCACTGCAACCCAAAAACGACGACGCAAAAACATTATTTGGTTCAACCTCCCATGTCAAACAAACATTCAACCTCCCATGTCAAACAAACAATCCGAAAATAGATTCTTGAGGAATTCCACACACTATATCACAGCTCTTAGATGGCACATTATCGACAAAAGTTATTTGCGTTCGCTCTGAAAGGTAGTTCCGAAAAAGACCAATGGTCTTATCTTTAAAGCCATAACAAATAAATTTCCTCAAGAGAATATCATGCTCAATGATATCAAAAACGTTTTCTAAATCAATAGAAAGTATGGCATTTATTAATCCCGTTGTCCGCGTTAGTATACCAGTTATCAGTGGCGTCTAGAAATGCTGTTAAAGTGGAATGTTAGGGCCTAAAACCGGATTGCGAATCAGAAAGAAGGTTATTAGTGTTTAAATACTCATATGTTTGGTTGAAAGTCACTTTCTCAAAAATTTTTGCAATCACCGACAGGACAGAAATAGGCGTATAGTTGTTGGGATCCATTTTGCAGCCATCCTTGTGAATAAGAGTTGCCCTGGGAGATTTGCATTCAGCTGGTATAGTGCCATTATGAATTACCTAGTTAAAAATGTAGGTCAGCGACTCAATGGTGGTTGGTGCACTCAGTTTCAGTAGACGCACTGGAATATTATCTAGTCCACTGGCTTTACGTATTGTTAGCTTCTCAACCAATTTCAAAACTTCTAAGGTACCCATTTCATGTATTTCGAAACCATTAGTGGCATGTGTAATTTTCTTGTAATTTACATTTTCATTGGATAGAATTTTCGATGCCAGTTTTGGACCAATACCAGTGAAAGGCCATGTTTGTTTGTTGTCCATTCAAGGCCTCCTAACTCCACTGATGAGACAAAAACAATGACGTTATTAAGTTAAAATCCGAAACAAGTCTATGAGGATAACCGCCACAGATGCACACAAAGAATACACATGGTTGCTGTTAACTTCTTTCTTAAGAAAACTAGCTTGGAACGTCGGCTTTTTCGCTTCTAGACTTTTTGAACTAATTTGAATTTACAAGAGTGAAATTATATAATTGTTGAAAAAGTGTAGTCCTGACTTAATCAAATTTCGGGTAGTTAGAAAACTATGCCGGCAAGCTATGTAAACATTACACCAACAGAGTGAGTTTCAGCCAAATCATGCATATCAAGCAATTTTAAAACCTTAGAAAGATGCACAGTTTTAAGCTAAACAAAAATCTCTGATGGTCAGGCATATTTTAGCCATGACTCAATTCCAAATTTCCCAATAATGTTCAGTAACAGTCTGTTCGAATTTATTTTAACAGATTTATGGTGCTGGTGTGACGTTCTTTGAAGAACTTCCAGATGATCGAGTGACACAAGAAATGAAAGATTACTTGAATATTTCCAAAGAGGATCAAGTGAGATTTTCTTGATAATAATTATTGCTTAAGGGTGGTAATTGGCATTAATATTTGTTTTTATTCCAACAAGTCTCCAATTGTTCATGCCTTCTGGTAAGTGAAATTACTGTTACAGGGGTACATCACTGATGAAGTTTGACATAGGGCAGTTTTTTCACCAGGCGGAAACCGTGACCTTAGTGTAAATATCAATGCCCATTATAGGATACGTATTAAGGTTATAACCAATTCAAGCTCCAAATTATGTAAGTTTAGTTAAATCTACAGCTTCGTTACTTAACGCGCAATATCTTCAGGAAACTATTTTCAGTTTTTCAGTAACAGTTTATTCAGTT
Organism: Heliopora coerulea; assembly: GCA_030142905.1. NCBI lineage: Eukaryota > Metazoa > Cnidaria > Anthozoa > Scleralcyonacea > Helioporidae > Heliopora > Heliopora coerulea. The sequence goes on along the minus strand of JASJOG010000077.1, from coordinate 1,356,028 downwards.
ACAAGCCAGGTGCTAACTACTTAAGTTAACCAATACACGACACTAAAATATGAGTTTAAATTATGTGGGGGTGGTGTCAGTTGACCGACCAGGTGCGAAAGGAAGAAGACCGATATTTAAATCAATTTAAAGGAGCAGAACCAATATTAGCGTTGAGTAATGGTTTAAGTGTACCAAAAAGTAAGCTTTCGCGTAAAAGTTCAGATTCATGAGGAGAGGAGGAGAGAATTTTGAAGTTATTGAGAGATACAAGATGTCAAGTTGTTTGGGGGTTGTGAATGAAATTAATGGAATAATGAGAAAACATCAGTGAGCCAACGAACATTTCTAATAACAGGTTGAAAAATACGGTTTGAAACATATTAAGATACTCCAATCAATCAATATATGCTTAAGTCACGTCTCGACCCATTGCTGATTTTCGTTCATGCAGCTTCTGTTTGTCAAGGTCCATCGTTAGTGGTTTTCCTGAGGCCTGAGAATGAAGGTCATTCTGCGTAGATCTGATCTGACCAACCCTTTGACGTTCTAACGCAGAAGAATTACTAAGTTTAGTTCCTTATATCGACAGCTCATACCTCACTTCGATGGTGAAACATTTGCATAGTTAGACTTCAAGGTCCAAATCATTGCAGCATAGATTGTTGATAAGTCATTGCATTGTGGAGCAACACTTAGATTCATTGCCTCATTCTGCCAAATGGCACCAGGAGCCCTGTTTTCTTTTCTCGATATCAGTCGACATCCCTGGTATAATTTTAAAAAACAAGGTGATGCTCAGGCATAATGCTGCGTAGGGTGTGTTGAACGACGTTTGAAAAATCAGAAGGGTCAGGAAACTGTCGAAACAAAGGAGAGCATATTTTATTCCATGATAAAATTTAGATTTTGTTTTCGTTTGCGTCGTTTATTCCTTTACTAGCCGATCTCCCATTAAGCAGGGTATGCATTCTTTATTACATTAGGTTTCTCTTAATTTTAACCTATACATATCATTATTCCCGTGGATTCTCAGTAGGTTCTTCCCCTTTCCCGTTTACTGATCGACGTTTAAAATAGCAAACGACTTTGTATCATTGACATCTCATTTCTTAGTTCATATCCACTTTATAATCTAATTGGTTATTTTTGCACCAACTGATTTTTTTACCAATAAAAACATCACTTAATGCGATATATACGTTGGAAATGTGGGCGCTTGAAGATATCCTGAATGAGACATGAACGTTCGTCAAGCTCTTACCTCAGAAAAACGATTTCTGAGCCCCAGACAGAAATCGAACCCACAACCTTCTGGTGACCGGTGACGCGCTCTAACCATTGAGCTACCAAGACTTAGATTGTGAGCTAAGGTGCAAGTTCGACAAATGTGCGACCTAAGCGGCAGCCACGATAAGTTAATGTTGTTAATTCGATATAAGAGCTTGACCAACGTTCATCTTTCATTCAAAAACATGACTTAGTTTAATATCTGTTCACGTTTCACAACTACAAAGCGCTTTCACTGGAAACGTCAGCATTTCTTCACCCAAGGTTCGGCAGCTCCCTGTCCCTTATGGCTTTTTAACACTGGATGCATAGGGCAGTGTTAAACCAAGTGGAAAAAGTTAAAAGATAGAACTATGCTCAAAACACAGCCTTCATCAGAGTAAGATGAGAGACTATTAGATATTGGGTATCATATGTTCGGAAAGCGTTCGACATAAATGTAACTAATCCAATGAGCGGAAGACATGCATCCCGAGTACCTAGCTGTAATACCGCCAACTTTTTCACGTTCTTCTGTGATCTCTTCGTGATGCCCTCAGAAGAAATCTGACTGTAGCACACAGTGTCATTTATAGAACAGTTTGCCCAGATAAGATTAAATTGGTTCCTAAATTATCAATTCCCTCTGTGCTGCAACTTCCTACTTCTTGTGTTGTACAGCTAGAGTCCAATTAATAGAACCATTCTGGTGACTCGAGCGGGATTTGAACTCGCATCTTCGGGATACCGGTCCGCCGCTCTACCTGTTGAACTATCGAATCCACAGGGATTGGAGGCGAGTTTTATCTAATTTAAGTGCACGAGATATTCTCGCGACGACTTAACGCTTATCCATGAGAGGATGTGCAGTGTTTCGATTCTATTTCAGAATCATCCTCAGAGATATAAAACAGAAACTTTTCATGATAATCTAAAAGTTTAAAAGTTTCATGATAATGAAACGTTTCTGTTCATGTATAACAATTCTGTGCTCGACTGTTTAAGATACTAAATTTATTGAATATGGTGTTACATATACCAACTTAACTCCAAAATAAATATTATATTATATGCTGAAAATTTTTCATATATGCTGAATATAGTCCAGGCCTAGCCCGGGTTATAAAGACAAACGCAAGGGACTGTTTCGATAAAGTATTTCTGATGAGCTCCAATGTTCATAGTGGAATGCAATGAAAAACTATTTTTCTGACGAGTGCATGCGTAACCCCAATGTAAATGAACTAGTAAGGGAATTTTTGGGGGTTTTTTTCAGTCCTCATATCAGCTTTAGTTTGGGCGCCTGGGATGGACAAAGTATATGTAAACGAGAACCAAACATGTTCTAAAACTAGATTTTTCGCCAGCTCCCATGTAATCGGTGCCCTAGTGCAGTCAAATAAGTCTCTTATATATTTCAAGTAATTTGCACTTACTTCATGTACTTAAAAAATTGCCAAGTTTTTGTCCCGTTTGCCCGGGATGTCTTCAGAACATAACCAATGTTATTTGACAACGTCAACAAATTTCGTTGACGACACGCGCGTGTGGTACGTGATTATGTGACTGCGTGATACTAGCTCGTGTCGCTAACGAAATTTGTTGATGTTGTCATATACCATTGGTTATGCTCTGAAGACGTCCCGGGTGAACAGGACGAAAGCTCAGCAGATTTTTAAAGATAAAAATACGTGGAAATAAATACAAATTAAGACATTTAAAACTTGGCATGACGATGAATTCATTAATTTGACGCAAGAGTTTGCGGTAACGTCATGTTGTTTATGGTGAAGTTTTGCTGAGCTTTCGTCCTGGACACTCAAGACTTCATCAGAGCAAAGAATTAAGTTTAGTTCTTTGCTCTGATGAAGTCTTGAGTGTCCTGGACGAAAGCTCAGCAAAACTGAACCATAAACAACGTGACGTTACCGCAAACTCTTGCGTCAAATTAATGAATACAAATTACTGGAAATAAATCTGTTTCTCCATGCAAAGTTTCAAAGAACACATGTTTCTTATATTATTATTATTGAGATGTATTTTACATGCAATTTATTTGTGGGAGATTTCATGTGACATTCGCCTCATTTTAGGGGCGTAGATTGTAGGGGATGTGTGGGTGTAGCATCTCCAAACTTTGTAAAAAACGAAAAGCCCAGAAAACCCGAGCGAAAATAGATAGTTAGAGCATCAAATTTTGGGCAAAATTTGGTTTGGTAAGGTCGGTCAAAATCCCATTTGGTCACAGGTTTATATTTAATTTATGTATTAGAGCTGAGGGAAACAAGGCTACTCCACAGATAGGCTGAATGGCAATTTTTGAAAGGACTCGATATTCGGCCTAATTAAGCTGAACACGTAAACACACACACACGCCCAATGAAAATGGGTTAAATATGCCTATACCTCATTCGACATCATTCATGACATACTTAAACTGCATTACTGACGTGTATGCAGATTAAAAGTAACATTCATGGTTACCTTAGCTCACCATCTAAATCTCGGTAGCTCAATGGTTAGAGCGTCTCACCCGTCATCAGAAGGTTGCGTATTCGATCACCGTCTGGGGATCAGAAATCGTTTTCCTGAAATATGAGTTTGACAATCGTGCACGTATCGTCCATAATTTTTGTCATCCATGTACATTTTATCGGTTATGTTCATCATAAATTTCATGACGCGTGATGTCAAATGCCTTTAATAAAAAGTATTTGTTTTTTTTTACTTTTTTTTCCTCAAAGGAATTGGGTGAATTAAGGCAAATTGTTCACACAAACAAATGTATCTGTTTAATGTCACACTGGCCTTTCTTTGAAGCCTTTAAAAAATTCCTTTCATCTTTGTATCGGATCTCCGTTTCTACGCAACCAATTCCTTTAGAAAGGTAAATCATACTACATTTCTTAATGCTATTTCATGGCTGAAGATTAAACACAACAGACAGGCAGTTCGTAGTCTCTCCATCTTTACATCTCGTAGTGGCTTTTTCGCTCCCCCTGTATCCCTCGTTTTACTTTCTCCATCTCCGTACCCTCCCTCCTTCTCACTCCCGTTTATTCTCCATCCACCCCTTCACCTTCTTCTTCCACTCATACATTTCCTTTTTCTTTTCTCCTCTTTGTCTTCATGTTTCCTTTTTTTCCTTTCTCCTCTGCCTCTTCCCTTTGTCCCCCTTGTCGTCACTGTTCCTTCTCTCCCCTTACAGTTCCCTTATCCAACTCATCACACCTTTCCACCTCTGTTCTTTCCCCCTCTCTTCACGGATGTATAATCTCGTATATGGAGATTCGAAAATGGCCCAGTGTTTGTGTCCCTGGGAAGTTTGGCGTTTTGAACATCTTTTGGACAAAATGAATGGCTGGATTTAACTCTTTCCGCGACAATTTTGCACGTCATGGGAAGACATACTAGAAAAGAGATTAGACCCGTTCTAATGAGCCATTGTTACTGCGATATGAACTGCAGTTTTGCTCCAATTTTGTATCGGTGTAATGACTGAGAATCGAAATTGCTTGTGTTAACCACCAGCGATTTCACTGCTAGCTGGGCGACCGTCGTCGTTGTTGTTACGATTTGGTCTGCAGTTTTTTTCGACGAGTTTTTCAGCAACAGCAACCACAAAATGAAAATATGTTTTTTGTCTTTCTTCGAAGGTGGTTTACATTTTGACAAGTCCATGTTGTATTTCTGGAGAAAAATTATGAGAGCTCATTAGATTTCGGCCAAAGCAAACGTAAGGTTAGGTTTCTGTAATAGACAATAGGTCAGGACAGTACCTTGGTGGAATAGCCGGTAGTTTACACTAGTGAGATTGCAAATAAACCCAAAAATTATGAGCAGGCCTTTATAATGACGTAACTAAATATTGTTTTTCGAGTGATTGGTATCCCTTTTTTTTATATTTAGATACATTTCGCATTTCATGTTGAACGTGCCGTTTCCTTCGCCACAGAGACCAAGAATTCTTGTACAGGTAGGGAAACAGTTGTATCTATATGACTGCAAATGACAGACATGACGTTGTTCCTTTCTTGCTTGTATTCACTTCTCCCCGTGTCGTTGTTCGAGGATCAAGTCAACAGATCGATTGTTGAGTGGCTCGTTAAGGCCCATGCTGCCTTGGTACGCGCGTGTTTCAGGTGCGTCTATAGTTCATGAATAATGTATGCTCAGCTGCTTTTTGTTTCACTTACAGATGAATCTGTATGAACCATTTGAAATTTGCCAACCATACTCTACTTCCTTGCCTGTCAGGTAATGCTTTTCTGTTACCTTCCTAAAATGTCTCTCTATCAGATTAACCGGTTTGCTCGGTGAATTACGCGAGCAATCATGTTACTCGTTTATAGCATGCCTGGGAATGTGCTACCGAAGTCCAACTATTCACGAGAGGACAAAGGTTTAAAGATTGTGTATTCACAAAAAATATCCAATCAAATAAGAACATAAAACACAAGTAATCAAGGAGGTGCTAATGGGAGTCACTGCCTCTGTTGGGCGTCGCCTAGCAGTAAATTAAAGTGTGCACTGTATTGGGTATTATAATATTCATTAATACTTCATAAAGAAAAAAATATAAAATTTTAACTTAATCAGTTGTTGTAAAAGTGATTCAACACACACGTGTTGTATCAAGTGATACAACCACTGATTTACAAGGACTTTTCGTGCTATTTTCTTGACTTGAAATCTTCGCCATTTTTGAAGAATACGAATGTTTGCATATATTCGTATCGTTACAATATTCGCGTCCGTGTTGTGTCGGACGTAGAGTCACTCGGCTTCCGCTCTTGCCTGTATATCCGATACAACACAGCATAGACCAAAACTCAGGGAAATAATGTCCACAAGCTTTTCCTTCCATTTTTTTCGTTCCTAATTTCTCGTGGCATTGAACTCCGAACCACAGTTTCTCCTGGTTGTTTTGTGTTAGACGAAATCATCAAATGGATGAGTTGGGTTCATAATGAGGTCTGCCAAATAAGTTGCCGGTGCTTTTTGAGTTGTTAACTCGCACCCGAATCTCATCTTGCACGGTGAACTTAGTTTCTCGTCTTCATATTTTTTGTAGTATGCGACCTTTAAACCTTTGTTGTTTAGTGAAAAAAGCTGCCTACGTAATACTGTTTTAGTCTTATTGTTCATCTGACAGGAACTTTTTGGGTAGTACCTCCATTACGATCTCAACAATCAGTAATGTTTTCTAGATTTTTATGGTCGTAATTTTATGTCATTAAATTAATCTTATTCTTTGCTTTTCTTTCTCAGTGGTGCTTCATTTTCCGCTTTGCTCCGTTGGCTTGGTCCAGAAAACTGCATCAAGCTATTTTATTATGCTTCTACAGAACACAAACTTCTTATTCACTCACTGCGTGCTGCTCTTCTAACCAGTGTCGCCGAAGCACTTATTAGCGTAAGTTGATTTTCATGAGTGATCATTACATGTTAGTTGAACTATATGGCATAAATCCTAGGTACTATTAAACGAAGATTCAAGAGAGAAATTTTGACTTTTAAAGCAGCAGAAGCCGTAAGTAAAATTTAGAGATAAGGGATATCCTGACTGAGTAGAGCATTGAAATAGACTCATAGGTCGTGGACTCTTTTCCCGCCCAAAGGCCCGAAAGCTGCTTTTTTGCACCACAGGTAACAGTTTGGTCTTACGTGCGTGTTTAACTCCATTATCCCACGCTCGAAATTTCTGTTTACGCCCTCCATTTTAGGGTTTTCATGTTATTCCGTAGGTTTCGATGGCAAGTGGGTACTCCCATGGTGATTTCAAGTAATGGTGTCCTGCACGCACCCAATGTTCATATACTAATGTCGTTCACTGGAACTAATTCTGTTGTTATTTTCAGATCATCTTTCCGTTCAGTTGGCAGTGTCCTTTCATTCCTCTCTGTCCAGTGGCTCTTTCTGACGTACTTAATGCTCCTTGTCCTTTCATTGTTGGTAAGAGCCAGTGAAATACTCTGCCACGTCAGTCTTTAGTTAGTAATGCTTTTGGTCCGCTAGTCAATGACCAGTTATGACGACTAGTTTTCAATATTATGGGGTTTTAAAAATCACCAGATATGCCAACCTATATTTGAGATGCTTGATAATCCATGGTAGAATATTGAGTTGAAGAGACGAGCGCTTAATTGAAGTGAATGTAAGTATTTCCCCCGTAATGTATTTTCACGGCTATCTTTACTGGACAGTGATATGTGACAGTGACGGTGATTTTGCTGATATGTTAAGTATTTTGCACATATGGCCGTTAGTACGTATATTAAAATCCTATTTTCCTGTTGTAATGGACTGGTTGGATCACGACATAGTATGTGGTACCGTATATACATGCATTCTGATTAACATTCATCGTTACGTACAGGTACAACAAATTGGTGCAGAAAAAGCACATGGAGTACAGTATAATGTGTCCTGAAATATTTGCGTGCATGTACCTGCAAACGTGTATTCGCATGATACACCAGATCACACAACCAACGACCAATATGCCGGCAGCAGGTTCAGTGAGCAATGATTAACCCGTATAATTGCTTGAAGACATTTAATCTTTTTTGCTTATTCTTTTCTTTTCACAGGTATTGATTCCCATTATTTTGATCAGTGTGACCCTCCTGATGACGTCATTTGCATTGATTTAGATACAAACATGATTTCACCGTAAGTGCAGTGGTTTTTATCTAAATGCCTGCGATTGTCATCCGGGTATATGTAAGATATCCGCTTATGATTGGCTGCAGTGTGACCTCGGCGCTCTTGTCAGTTGAACACATACTCCAAGATGTCAATCGCACAAAATCGCGTGTGTAAACAGCCCTTAAGTCAGTTAATATGCGCTGTCTCTCGGGGTGCACAAGAAAGCGTTAGGTTTTGAAACAGATATCCTTTTGCCGGATATTTGATAAAAGCTTCCAAAGTATGACAGTCACAAGCCATTGACGATTGAAAAGTGGAAAGGATACAAGATGTATTCAATTTTCATGATCATTTAGAGGTGCTCACCAAGGATTTACTGGGCAGAAATCATAGACAAATAACTGAGATGAGAACCCAACATAAAATTTTCGAATAAACAGTAAAGCAGGAGGAAAACAAATCGAAATTCGCACAAGCGAAACGGTTTTCTTTTACCCTAAAGATGTTTGTTTCTTCAAGACTGTATTTGGAAGCAAAATTGCTGGTTTCAGCTGATATGAGTAAAAAGCACTTCCTTTGCAGTTTCGATGGTGTGCTCTCAAGTTATACCATAATAATATTTTCTACGCAGATTCTACTTTTGAATGCCAATGCCCAAAAGAAGACTCTTTGAACCATGAGAAAGCTGAAGAAGTCGTTTTGGGACGTAGAATGAACCTGGTTTTTATTATATAAAAACAGAATACAGAGCCCGTGAAATCTATCTCAGAACTACTATGTATAGCAGTTTCACGAAAATATTGCACCGTAAAATAGCACATTCTGTTACATGTTGTCAAATATGTTCAATAACCCTTTTTTTTCTTTCTGTTAACAGCATATATGATAGAAATCCTTTCTCTTGGAAATCCTTTCCAAAGGTAAATGAAACATATTTTGCCCGTGATTATTGGTCGAGTCAGCTCATATTTGTAACCTTGACTATTCCTCTCAGCTTCAGTAGCTCAGTTGTTAAAACATTTAACTGGTGATCGGAAAATTGCGCGTTTGACTTGCGTTTTGGCCTGAAAAACATTCTATTAAGATTTGACCTTGACAAACGCCCTTCCCAGATCGCTAGTAATAAGTACCACCCGCGCAAAATGCTAATTACGTCAAAATTATCTATTGTCGGTCTGTGGTATTCTCGTCAGTCATGTTGAAACAGTGAAATTTATCATACTTGCCTTCAGGAGTGAATTCAGGATTTATCTTAGAAGTCCTCATTAGTGGTGCATGATAAAAAGTAAATACTAGTAAACAATCTTTAGTGAGGATACACACTCAGGGTCGTACCTAGAGAAGGCTGGGGGTAGGGGTCGCTACCTATGCCGTTTTTTTAAAAGGTCTTATGCGTGCCCTGTTAGTGACAGCTTTTTGCCCTAATTTCCCAAAGCCACATAGATCTACTGCACTCGAAATGATCAAAATCAACCCGACGGTGCCTAGATACTGCCATCCGACCCCTGCCTGCCGAAATTACAGGTTGCACTCTTTTACAAGGCTTTTCGTCAGGATCTTACAAATATTTGCAGAATGTGGACGAATTTAAGTTTGATCTACAAGACAGTCAGTTTGCTCCAGCATTTTTACACGATTGAAGTAAAGCGTCATAGACTATCTGGACTATCGTACGATTAGTAAGCAAACAGTAACGCCTCCACAAGTCAACGTGCGGGTGCAGTAGTGTGGGTGGGACTGTGTAGAGACTCTTTTCTGGTCTTCTCTATCTGGTCTCTTCTCTTCTCTTTTCAAATTTAAACACTTGGTTGCTGACCTGATTTGTCAAATTTGCAACAGATGAAATCCCGACGAAGAAACTTCGGGTCGTTTCCGACCCGCTTGATCGCCCAAGAGTTAATTGCATGCGCTTAGAATGCAAAGGCGTTCTACTTATTTCCTTTTTATTTTTAACTCAGAAACCCGGAAAGGCTTTGTTGGAGAAACTTCAAATCCAGTATGCAAAGTTACATCAGCTTTGTCGTGGTAAGTTTTTCATGTCCAGGGTTCTGCCCATGGTGACTGGTGCCCGGCGGTAGCACCCGGTACTTACGCCAAAGCGGACCCTTCCACCTGGCACTCGAAAAGTATCAAATTTATGAAAAGAAAACCTTCAGTGATCTTTTTTTTTTTTTACTTAAACAATATTATTGACCATTATTTGGGAAAATTTAACACCACAACGCGCGCACAATTACCTAGCGGTGATTCGGTGAAATGTGATATCTGTTCAAAACCGGAACGAATGAGACCAAAGTCTGATGACTTTGGGGGTATGATCCCAGGCCTACAGGTGCCCGGCATTCAGATGGTCCTGGGCGGAACCCTGCATGTATCAATTTCTTAGGTTGGAAGTATACGAGCAAAGTCTCCGTTCGGAAGGTGAGGGTCTGAGAGCCTAGTGTTGTAGGTTTAGCTTCTACAGGCCGCAGGAACCAGTCATCTCAACTGTCCTGGGACACAGGGGGCTGGGGGTAAAACATAGTCCCGTTTTTGGGTACAGCATAGAATATTTTTAAGATAACGATGAATTTTAATGTATTTATTTAAATAACCACAAAAATAAACGAACGAGGAAATTCAATTTTGATTCGTGAGTTCCACATCCTCTTAAAACGGTTTACAGTTCTTCGGGTTCTATAAATGTAAGCAAGCAATCATTTTTTCAATTAGTGATGTAATTTTGGTAAAGCTATACATCAAAAGCCACTGGTATTCCATCTCATGTATTTGGGCATTAGTTTGTTCGCCTTACTTTGACCATCAACCCTTTCCATTTCGAGACGTTTCCTTTTGATTTGACGTCTAGCATTAACTAGTGTAAAATTAAAAAGTCGGATACGGACCAAAAAGAGTTAATCTTCAGCTGTGTTTTCCATTTCTCAGTGAGATATTAATTCGGGATGAGCGAGGAGGTATTGTACACCTATTTGCTGAAAGTCATATGGAAAATAATATGGTCCCATTGTTTGCGATATGAGATCCTGGTTCGGAGTTCTGCTGCACTTCGGAGTTACGTAGGATCTGTTTTGAGATACGCCCTGTAGAATGTTCTCATACTGTTCCTGTTGCACTTAAAATATGCTTTTTAGATTTGGTAGTTAAGCTTGTATTTCTTATTCGTTTGTACTGATTATGTTTTTTAGCAAGCGCTGGGCCGAGTTCGGATAATGCCATTGAGTTGGCCCCTTTGGAACACGATTCATCTCAAGCCAGAAAAAGGGTAATGGAGCCTAAATTGTGGCGTGGAAACTATGGTGGGGGTTTCTATCAGAGAAAATTTAAGTTTGTTGGAAACCTGAACTGATTGGACAGATTGTAGACTATGGTCATTACGATCAGTCTATGTAAACGTTATCTCAAAATTTAAAGTAATTCATAAGCATCAGAATTCTATAAAATCTATGTTATTAGGGATATTATGATGGAATAAACTCAGCCTCTGTCTGTATTTTAGACTTGTATAAATATCAGAAATCTTTATTAATTTCCTTGTAGAGGGTTCTGTGTTTTTTAGAGCTACCAAAGTGTGTAAATGGGGTTGTAACTTATGTAACTTAATAGTTATACTACAGCAATCATTTCTAAGAAGTAGTAGAAGTATTTTCTTGAAAATGAGTGTTTACGCCGGAAACGAAGAAACGAAGCTGAAAAAAAAATCCAAATCAAAAACAAAACACAATACAAACACGAACCTTATGTATAAGTGTGTTGGATTCGTTTTCCAGTATGGAAGTTAAGCAGATATTCACACCTGATGGTCACTATGGGTTAAAATTTTACAGGGGATGATTTTACGTAAATGCGGAAATGGATGTTGTTCTTATTTCAGTTTTATTTATTTATTTATTTATTTATTTATTTATTTATTTGTTTATATATTTATATATTTATTTTACTGGAGGATTTACGCAAGTGTGGAAATAGATGTTTTTAGTTTTATTTATTTATTTATTTATCTGTTTGTTTGTTTGTTTGTTTATTTATTTACATGGAATAAAAAGACATCAAAAATAATTCAGTGATCCGGATTTTCCTCCAGAATCATCTTACTTTTTTAATTCATGTACACTTCTTGTTTCCTTTGCAGCTCAATATCGAGATAGCAATCCAAGAAGCGTTTTTAAGATTTAACAAAGCAATCCTCAAAGGATACAGGTGACCTTGACATTTTGTTCCTACTCATGTTAACTGACTGTCTAGATTTTTTTTATGCACTAAAACGCGATTGATCAAAGGAAACCGCGTGAAATTGATCCTCATGTTAGCTGTTAAGAGGCTCTTACGAACAAAGCCTATTGCTAATCATACGAAAATAACAACCAGAGTAGATTCCCACTGGCTCGAATTTTTCATGCCTTTGGTTGCAATGCTACACTACAGGACAAATGCCGTGGTTACCCAGTAAGATCAATAAATGACAATGCGGAAAATGCGAACAATTAATGAAGATACGAACCTAGCTTAAAATACATGTCGCTAGTGACCATTAATCAAACTTGTGGACACTCTGTATGAAGGGATTAAACTATCTGAGCTGTTGTAAGTTTAAAGATCAATAAGACGATGACCCATCTTGAACATATTTTATAAATTAAATCAAACATCAGTTAAAAGAACGAACGTTTTAGTTCCAGTTTCAATAGTCTTCAGCATTGCTCGAGGTGGCAGAAGGGCTTTTTATTGCAGTACCCATAAATAGAATTGGAATGAATAAATAACAAAGAAGTGGGCTAGAAAAGTAAACAAAGTATGATATTAACATATCTGTATCAAAAGCAAAATGAATTACTAAAAGAGATACATCGGGGTCAATCACAGTGTTTCTTCAAGGCAACTTCAGAGCGCCTGCCATGCCTACCCTTAAGAAAACCTGTGTACCGCTAACTGCTTATCAACGATCCCCAACAGTACATTGGCATTTTTGTCGTTATTCAAGTGACTAGAAGAAAGCGCTCCTGACTTGGCCAGAACGGCCATTCGTCTACCTTAATGGCTGTTTACACGTGCGATTTTATGCCTTGCCATTGACATTTTGGAGGATGTGTTTAACTGACGAGAGTGTCGTGGACAAACTGCAGCCAATCATAAATGGATATCTTGCTGCATAGACTATCATGAATTTATTACATATATCAGGATGGCAATTGCAACGTGCAAAATCGCGCGTGTGAACAGGCTTTTAGATAGGGTGCCCCATGTACATGCTGAGGGAAGCTCTGAATCCCGACGGACAGTCCCGATGGTTGTGGAGTATTATTTGCTGTAATCACATTCACTGGTCTCATAAGCCAGCTTGTAACTTTCTCGTGTGACGCCGAAGATGGTTCGAGTTTGAATGGGAGTGTTCGTTGTTTTAATTCTTGTCACATTAAGTTTATTTCAATGTTCTCGTCTTTTTGCGCTGTTAGCCATCTTTCACAATGTGACTGTATTTTTTTACTTTTATGGTAGGTCGTATTTGAAACCAATCATTGAAGCCCCAAGGAACGCACTGGATGTTAGTTTAGAAACTTTGTTTGATGTACAAGGTAATCATTCGTCTTTTCATGGACACTGTAGCCATTATATTTCACCTAGTCGATAAGTACCTGCTTGAGTCGCATGTATTGTTCTTTAACTTATTCAGTGTTTGTGGACTCAACGTGTATCGAATAAATGGAATGACGGATGGAAGGACGGGAAGGAAGGGAAGGAAGGGATGGAAGGGAAAAAAGGGAGGGAGGCAGACTGGTAGACTGGTAGGTAGGGAGGGAGGGACGGATGGAGGGAGAAACGGAGGGATGGACGAGCGGAGGGAGAGCGGGACGGAGGAATGAACAGACGAACGCACGGACGGACGAACAGACGGACGAACGGAAGAACGGACGAACGAAGTTTGACATTGCTACTCATTTTTACAGTAAAATGATAAGAAATATTAGACATTAGTATTATCGTCTTTCACTAGTATTTGCAAACTAGCTCGCACCAATTGGGACCATCTTCGAGGTTTGATTTCGTGACTTGCGCTTCTCGCTGCCGTAGTATGCGATCAAAAATATGCCCGTTAAACAATTGTAAGGGGTGTGATCACGAAGTTACAAAGCACTAGACTGAAGCGTCGGACTTATGGAGTCATATGTGTAGTCTGTCGGAAAGGTTTACAGTTGCATTTATATCAAAAACCTGGTGGGATAGTACTTAAAAATGAGTACGTTATTCGACTCGCCACCCTTCTGTCCTCCAGTGTTGCGAATTTTTGGTCAATTTTTGTATTCTTGGAGGATGCCAAATAATTAGACACTATTCAATGAAGTAACAGTGTCACTGGGGATGGGAAAGGAGCAGTATCTTCTCTTGTCTTTGGTATGGATACAAGGGATCATTTATGTTGCTGTCCCAAGCATTTTCGGCCACGGCTCATATCTGACACAGTAACTGGTTCCCCTTAATAATAATAATAATAATAATAATAATAATAATAATAATAATAATAATAATAATAACATATTTATATAGCGCCATATACACTAACTGCCCTATGGCGCTTTACAATACTACAATAAAATTAATTAAATTACAAAAAAAGCTTGTCTAAAAAGATGAGTCTTTACGTTCCTCTTAAAAATAGAGAGTGTACGACTTTACCTAACGCTGATGGGCAGAGCATTCCATAACTTCGGAGCTGCCACAGAAAATGCTCTGTCACCATAAGTCCTTTGATTAGACCTAGGGATGACAAGAAGGCATTGGTTTGCAGATCTAAGATTACGACTTGGACTGTAACGATATAATAATTCATTAATGTAAAGAGGTGCTAAATTATTCAAAGACTTAAAAACTAATAACAAAAGCTTAAAAATAATACGTTGCTCAACCGGCAGCCAGTGGAGTTCCATAAGTAACGGTGAAGCATGCGCATATTTTGAACACCGCTTAACTAAACGAGCAGCGCAATTCTGCACCGCTTGTAGCCTTTGGATGAGGTAATCAGGCAGACCGTATAAAAACGCATTCTCATAATCGAGCCTGCACGTAACAAAAGCATGCACAAGAACTGCCGTTGATTCTTCTGACAAATACTCCCTAATTTTTGCAATTCTCCTGATGTGAAAAAAAGCTGACTTACATATAGAGCTAACATGTTCTTCTCAACTTAAACAATTGTCGACAACCATACCTAAGTTCCTTGCAAAAACAGAGGGCTGAACACAGTAATCATTAATGCTAATAGAGTTGACAACAGGACGAGGACGGTATCTAGAACTAATCATAAGAAGTTCAGACTTATCGCTATTAAGCTTAAGCTTATTTACCTTCATCCAGTTATCAATATCACTAGCACAGGCTTGAATTTGAGCAACCGCTGATGCTTGTGCTACACCACTCCGGGAGTCAAAGGACAGGTATAACTGGGAATCATCAGCATAAAAGTGGAAACCCATATCATACCTCCGCACAATATCCCCAAGTGGAGAAGTGTATAGTAGATACAATATAGGGCCCAAAACAGAGCCCTGGGGTACCCCACAAGATAATGGTCGGCATGAAGACCTCTCCCCTTTGATATTAACAAACTGATGTCTATCACTAAGATATGATCTAAACCAGGAGAGGGCCGAACCACTTACACCAAAACGAGAAGCCAGCCTATCAAGCAAGATATTATGATCTACAGTGTCGAAAGCAGCCGATAAATCTAAAAGTAGCAGTATAACAGATTGATGATTGTCTAAAGCAACGAGAATGTCATTGTTTACTCTTACAAGAACAGTTTCAGTGCGATGCAATAGTTTATACGCAGATTGAAAAGTCTCATCAAGATGATTCTCAGTGATATAATCAATCAACTGCAGCGCAACAACTTTTTCCGTGAGCTTGGACATGAACATAAGATTCGAAATTGGCCTAAAATGAGCGAAAATTTCAAAGTCGAGACAAGGCTTTTTTAGCAATGGATTCAAAAGAGGTAGTTTAAAACAGTCAGGCATTACAATAGTGTCAATGGAAAGATTAATGATCTTCGTCATAACAGGGAGTAAAACAGGCAAACACTCTTTCAGAACAGAGGCAGGAACTGGATCAAGGGGACAGGACTTCACCCCTGAGACAGTGATAAGACATGATACTTGCTCAACGGTGACATTCTTGAAACATGATAGCACGCTTGTAGGAGGCAGAACATCAGAGACCACAGGAATACAAAGAGAGCAGATATTATCAGAACAGTCCAGTGAACTTCGCAAGTTAGTAATTTTATCAGTGGAAAAGTCGGCAAACTTATTAGCTAGATCCATGTCAGAATATGATGTAGGAAAAAGGGCTTCAGATTTTGTGTGCAATAGTTTATCAACCGTCTGGAACAAAATCCTCTGATCATACTTGGAAGTTTCAATCACATCACGGTAATAAGAAACCTTGGAAGCTCGCAACAGATCGTTCACAACGGCGCACTGAAACACATAGTTATGGTAGTCACTGGATAGGTGTGAAGACCTCCAGCGACGTTCAAGGGATCTTCTCTTCCTTTTTCCAGCAGCGATCTCCTCAGTATACCAGGGCGAGTGAGGACGAATAGTAACTGTTCTCGTCTTTAGAGGAGCATAATTATCAAGCAAAGTCAGCAGGGTATTATACTGCTCAACTAGTTCGCCGAGTTCACAAGAGAGATCTGTAAACAAACTAGAACTTGCAAGTTCTTCACGAAAACGAGTAAAATCAATAGATCGAGTCTTACGAAAAGAGATCTCCTTCCTTTCAAGCGGAGGTTTAGCAAAATGTAGATTGCAATGAACAGCAAAATGATCTGATATGCGATGACGCACGCGGCAGTTAGAAACCATGCCGTTTACATTAGCCCTAGTAGTGACCAAATCAAGGAAGTGACCATCGCTGTGAGTAAGCTCAGTAACATGCTGCATCAGGTCAAATGAGTCCAGAATACGTAGAAAACGCCGAGCATCTGAGTCGTCAGGCTGATCAATGTGGAAATTAAAATCTCCAGCAAGTAATAGATAGCCAGGAGCCAGAGCTAAGTGCTCGAGATATGCACTGAATTCTTCTAGAAACAACTTCACACTAAGACCATTAGAAGTAGATGGAGGTGGACGATAAATAATAACAAGCCACAAGTTATGATTTCCAGATGATTTCAGAACTGCCTCAAAAGCTTCAAAACTCTTGAAGTCAGCGAGTTGTTGTTTGCAAACTTTAAACTGGTTTCTTACCAGAAGAGCAACGCCACCACCCTCGGAAGTCGTCCTGGGATCATGATAGAATCTAAATCCAACAGGGCAAATGTCACGGCAGAAGAAAACATCAAAATCATCATCATGGAGCCAAGTTTCTGTAATCGCTAGAATATCAAGATCATGTTCAATAATATAATCTTTCAGCATGAGAGTCTTGTTCCTGATGGACCTGCAATTAATAAGGGCAAAATTAGAGAATAACTGGCGATGATGAACAGATTTATGCGGAGGCTGTAACGGGATAGAAATTAGAACGCTTCGATCAATAGATCTTCGACTGTACTTTGCATAATCAATGGAGCGCAAAGATACTCTTGTAAGGCTTGGTTGATTTGTTTTAAATTGCCGTTTTTTCACTTTTTTACCCGCTCTTATTCCTCGTGTTAACTTTGCAATTCTAAGAGACTTCAAACAGGTCTTCAATTCCAGTGGTATTGCCGAGGCGTAGACTCTAATTGAGAGTAGTTGGTCTGAAGAATATACAATCCTTTCGCTTCTGCAATTTACATGACGATTAAGATAGATAGCTTGATTTTGAGCTTGAGTACGTTTCGTAGATTGCAACGCCATTTCTCCTGGATTAGACTCAATATCCCCGCAGATTGTTAAGTCAATAGGAAAATCCAGTTCCGGTGCTTGAATAAAGAGCAGGCCATGCTTAGACCACCTCTTGTAATGGAGCAACGAATGTTAGGCTTGCTTGAACATATCTTGTAATTGAATATAGCAACCGGTGAGCTAATAATTGCCAAAATATTCTCATATAACTCGCTGCTATCCAGGTGACTAGCCAGGAGACCACTGTAGATGGTTTTAGGAAAAGTAAATGTAGAATAGAATGGTATCTGGAATAAAATCATAAAAAATATGAAGAGGTTAACTAGCGTGGCAGCCATGTTGGCGCTCAGTCATCAAGACAGTCAGCTGAATACAAATACCAGAACACCTTGCGGTTTTTTCCTTTTTTATATAAACACTGAATTCCCAAAGCGAATGGGAAGACAACTACTCCGATTAACATTACAATTTTACAAACAAAATTTCGAAAGACATTCTGATAGATGTACTCAGCAGGTGTATAAGGGGACCCAGTCATTTGAACTTAAAATACCTTATCCTTAATGTACAACAATTCACCACTTGTCTTATTTCATTCGTAAATCAATTTGTTCAATTATTATTCTCCTATGTACAATTATTTGTACGTGACATGTTTCCAGGTTAGTGTAGTCTTGAGAAAGACTGTTGGTGGAAGTGACTGACGTTTCGACAGCCTTAGCGGCGGTCATCTTCAGAGTCAAAAGGAGAGTAAATGTCAGGTTCGCCTGTATTTGTATCTGGTGTATTTATACAAATACAGGCGAACCTGACATTTACTCTCCTTTTGACTCTGAAGATGACCGCCGCTAAGGCTGTCGAAACGTCAGTCACTTCCACAAGCATGTCGCGATTCTCCCAGGTTCAAACCGTTTACTTTATTATTTGTACGATTATCATTCTTACCAATTCGTTTTGTTTGTCCTAAATATACTGCAAATAATTTGGTGGAGTTTTGCGGCAATTCTTATAATTTAACTTTAGGTTTAACCTTGCAGCAATCGTTAAAGCTTACACTAACAAACCTTCTTTCCAGGTTTCTTAAAAAGCCGTCCAAGCTCCTACCATAAGTTCTTCCAAGTACTTACGAAAACACAAGTAAGTATAAGAAAATCACACGCAGTAGGAGTGAAAAGACGTTTTCACAGGAATAGGAAAGTCTATTTGAAATGGGGGCATTGTTACTGGCATGATACCACACAGTGATCGCTGAAATTTTCTAGAAAGTCTTAAATGAGATTCCCAGTTTAGAAAGATTAAACTGATTTGGCAGAGAAGAATATAACATCAAGAGGTTAAAATCTGATAAAGCCACGGAGTTTGACAGAATTCAGCTTAAAGTTCTTGTCTTAAGAGACAAAACAGAACCGCATGTACCCGACAAATGTGCAACAGTGTAGAACTGTTAACTATACATAGCCTCGTCATTTTAAGAGGTTCTTTTGATTTAACATTGTAAACGACGTAGGTTGCTTTCCTCAATTTAAACATTTTTCATGCATGTAAAAGTATTTTACCGAATAGAACGTTGAGTTATGAAACTCTTAATAACCGTAATTCTTGTTCAGTTATTTAGCAGGTTTATTGAACAAAGGTCGTTTGTTTCATCACAAGATCCGTTGATGGAATTTTTTGATGAATGCTTAGAAAAGGTAAATTATTTGTATTAATTAATTTCCGTACTATTTTCGATATCTTCCTTGCTTAAGGACGTCACGAAATCGTGAAATTGCCGTGGCTGCTATAGCTAATAAAATTTTTTTTTGGCACGTTTTTGCTTCATTTTTACTGAATGCTTGGTCTGTCGTCTCACGGTGTTTACGAAAACCTCACATTTTGTTGTTATTGCGCTACAGGCGGATAGTGAGGAACCACTAATTGAAATAGATGACTCCGTGACAAAGTAGGTTGAATACATGTCTGCTGAGAAATTATACCCTCAAACTTAATCTTTCACATTCTTAAATTGTATGTTGGTCGTTGTTATGCTATTCGTTAAATTATGGTGAGCCGTCTATAACCATCCGACATCTTGATTCAAAAAGTAGAAAATAAAGTACATCCGGAATACTACTATCTTTCTGAAAAGTCAAGATTCAAGTAATTAACAGCATGGTCCGAGATGGAGACAAGTTATGGTAATACATATAAACAAGTCATTGTAGTCACTCAGTCTGATTATGACTTTGTAGTAACATCGAAATATTACTATTTCAACCTCTTTTTCATCTTGTTAATGAATTGAATCTTGAGTTTTCAGGGTTACAGAAACCGCAAGTTATGTTTGAAATCGTCATCGTGAAACGCACCGACGCTTATCGAAATGGGTCAGAGATGTAACCTCTGATTAAAGGAAAAACTACTCATTAAAGCTGACAAAACGAAACTGTTAAGTTAAAGAGCCGAACTTTTTTCATAATGCCGCCATCAAAACAAATTCCAGTTAGAGAGCGTAAGCCGGAAAAACAAGTAAGGACCGCCCCCACACCTTATTTATATCCCGTACAACACCACAAAAGAACACACGAAACGGAACTTCCTAGTTGCCTGAATATTGCCTCGTGCATTAAACTAGGAGTAATGGCGAACACATTTTAAGAATAAAACTTATGTGTGTGTATGTATGTATGTTTTTATTCGTGAGTTGGCCGGTCATTTTGGGTAGATGTGGTTGTATCAGCATTTTGTTTAATAACTGGTGTTTTTTGTTGTTGTTGTTGTTGTTGTTATATAGAGGCAGCAATAGAACGTATGTGGTGACACCTTTAGATACGAACGGTCTGGACAATGAAAAGCCTTACAGGTTAGTACGCATGCATTTATGTATGGTATTATAGGTTAGAGTTAGGAATTACCATTCTTTGTACATGTTGTTCACTGTTAAGGTTAAAATGATGGGTAAATGCTGAAGTGTGCTTCCCCAATGTCCATGTTTTTGTCAGAAATAACTATTAAATATCAGTTATTTTTTACGTTCACTATAAATGTTTACTTTTTACTTATTTTTTTCACTTTTTGTTATTTTTCCTCTCATATTTTACTTTTCACTTTTTCTTTTACTTTCGTGTTTTTTGTACCTTTACTATTGCATTAACTTTTACTTTTACGTTTACATTTATTTTTATTTTTTACTTTTGATTGCGTACTCTTGCCTTTGCTTTTACTACCAATTTTTTTATTCATTTTTACATTTACTTAAACGTTTATTTTTATTTTCATATTTGTTTTTAATTTTTCTTGTAATCATTATTCCTAACAATTTTTTATCGCAATTATGCATTTAAATATATATATATATATATACTTTTATATATGACTTTTTTATATGTAATGTTTTATATATGATGTGCTTTAATATAGATTACAGTCGTACACTGCCAATCATGCACAACATGATCATTGATGTAACTTCGACTCTAAAGTTAACCGTTTTCTCTTGAGTTGAAATTGACACCACGAGATTGGTAAATAAATAAGTATTGAGTGCATGTGTTGCTGCTGCACGTAAATATACACTAAATATATAATTGGAAACGAGTTAGCGGAATAAACAATACATGTATACATACACATACACATACATACAAATGTCAACTAAAAATGTCCTTTACGTCGCTACTTAAAGTTTCACGCTGCTAAGCGATCATCAGGCAACTGAGAACGAATTAATTGCAACCATTTCTTTTATGCTGCAAAGATTCTTATGTTGGCCAAACGCAAAACCTCCGTAACAGAGTAAGTTTACATAAAGAGCAGATTAATCATGAACAATATAGACATCTTCCAGTGAGTAAGCATTTAACGAACTGCAGTAAGAGTAATTTTAAAATTATGCCAATATTCTAGTGTAGAAATAACAATAAGATAGAAAAAGAATGTAAAGAAAAGAAAATAATCTCAATACTTGAACCTAATCTTAATTCCGATAATTAACATATATGTAGTATAAGAGCCGATGACGTAATGTCTAGAATATTTCTGTAAATATATGTAGCCACTATGACGCAAATACACATGCGCATGTAAACCTATATAAATAGCGTAACCACTCGTAATTAGATATCGCACCTGAGGAGCTTATAGAAGCGAAAACGTTTCTACAATAATAAAGATCCTATCAAAATCGAGTGGCTTATCCTTTTATTCTTTCTTTCTTACTGCCAAATGAAATTTTCCTTACATATATATATATATATATATATATATATATTTATAGAATATAAAACAATCGATAAATGTATTTTTGAGGTTAAATAATTATGCGGATTAAAAAGTTTATTAACTCAGCGTTGGAGTTGTTCCAGAAAAGAATGGGTAGCAGAATTCTGTAATAGTTTTTTTTACCTAAATATGGCTCAAGGTGTAACGGGTGGACATGACTTTGCGCTGAAAATAAAATGTTCATACCGGTATAGAGTACTGGCTTAACTGTAGAGGCTAGCGGAATCTCTGATTGTAGAGAAAACTGCTGTGACACGAGCAAGGACTCCGAATCTACTTTACGTGAATTTGACGGTGAAGCTGAAATAAATAGTAAATTTAATTCGGTATCGAATAGCAGAAAGAATGAATGATCGAGGCCTGTGTAAAGAGGAAGTAAATGTAAAGTTATTGACGAAATCAAGTAGTTGACTGTCGGTAAAACAACAAGTACACTTGCTGTAGTTTAATAAATTATATATAAAATGCTTCCCTCTCTTGAGAAGAATACCGTGATCACTGGCAAAGCTAAGCATAGCAACCTGTCATGCTAGGCAAATTTAACATTACTCAAGCACAACAACAGGTCATGCCATGCATGTTTAAAATGATATGCGATATTTAGGTATCAAGCCATATACATCCACAAACGCAATGGTTACTATATAAAATTCAAGCTAGCGGTTATGCGAAGTATGATTGCTTGACGTCTAAATATCGTACATAATTTTGTATTTGCAAAGCATGACCTATTGCTGTGCTCAGTCTTGCCACTCACCATGATAGTTGAAAGTCATCGCTATCTTCTTAAAAAGTAGAGTCGCCGTTTGTCGGTTTAGGGTTTGTAATTCGTAAACGAAGTTGTTCTAGTTGTGAACCTCGGAATTACAACGTTTGAGAAAGATATTCTTCCATCTTCAGCGTGAAAATGAAATTATGTGACCGCTTACATATTTTAGTTGGAGGTGGACATCTGTGAAGACGTCCGCCATGAGAAGATGGTGGTTATGGTTTACTCGTCAGTCTAATGTTTTAAAGCCAGTTTCTTGATAGTTCGTTAGCTATTTTTACGATATAGTACCGATTCATGACAGATTGAATAGATTCATCCACAAGACCGTTGGCAGAGTTGGGTCCGTGTCGTAAATTTTCATACGATCAAAATTGAAAATGTGGTTAATGTTTCCAGTAGTGGTCTGTTGTTTCGTATTGTTTTGCTTTACCGTCTGTATTGCACAGTGATGCTCTTTCATCCTTCGTTCCACTGCTCGATTTAAGAAGAGAACACTTTTCTACTTTGCCGTTCTTTTACACCCTCATCAAAAGACACCCAGACATAAAATCTCTGTAAGGGTCCAGCGTCCGAGAGAAAATGAAAGTCACAGAGCTATGGTGGAAGCATTACCATACTCTCATTTTTAATGACAAGAACATTTGAGACCACGAGCATTACTTTTCCGCCCGTCCTGTCAAAAAATTCATCCACTCTGATATGAGTGTGCACCAATGCACCATACCAACAAAGTATCCAACAAACTGCCCAAAATCAGCCTTTCCATTGTGAGGTCAAGCCAATCCCCTCAATGTCCCCTGCACAGCCCTCCTACCCAGGGGCTTCAAAAAGATTTAAGAGTGGGAGTCGGACGTTTACCGAGGGCTAGAGACACGAGCCCCGTTGTAGTAGGGGAACTCACCTGGAAGCATGCTCCTGCAGAAAAATGGAAAATCTAGCAGTCTGACATGCATTCATAGAAGAGCCAAGGTTATATTTGACTGATGTCTGAGCACACATGATTAAAATAGGCATTGGAAATACGACTGACAAATGTCGCTTACATTGCGTGGTGCCTTGTTTTGAATCCCCTGCTACCTGTGCCAGATGTCTTCTCAGGGGTCCACCTTTAACTCAGGTATATAAGCAACCGCGTGATCTCATTTCCTACGCCTGAAAGTGGACGAACCTGCTTCGGAAACATCGCTTTTCCACAAAACTCTTACGGTTCAAGACGGGTTAAACCTTCAATACGATTTATCGGCAATGTTTTGCAGTCCTTTGTTATGTTATGATTTAGGTGTGTACGCGGGTCACATATCAATTTAATTATTAACATTAATTTTAATTATAACATAGTAATCACATAATAATTCTTGTTTTTTAGTTATCGAACTTTCCCCACTCTTAATGAAGAATTATTCATTACCGAGAAATCAGAGCCAGTGTTCAATTTGGTGTCAAGTCCGGTCTCTCCTTTTGGGAAACGTACTCACAAAGAACGCCTTCATTCCGTTCAAGTAAGAATTCATGAATTAATTGATAAAATCCTTGTGAGAATTTCATGTACGCATATAAAATCAAAAACCACATCCACCTGTTATGCAGCTTCAAAAAGTTCAGAACAAAACATATTACGAAAAATATAACATCCTGAAGGTCAAGGTATGTTGTTGATTCAAATCCTGAGTTTCAGGATGTCGTTATTTTAAATGTCAATGATTTCAGTGTTCTAAATACTTAGAATCCTCATATATTTTTGTCTTATTCTCCAAGATTTTATAACGGTTAATACAGAAGATGTAATGAAGATGTGATAAGAACATCAATGACCTACACCTCCAAAGTCTTTTATTTGTTCTTACCACGTCGTGGCCTCGGACGTTATTTAACTGAACAAGCCACGGCAACATGAAATCTGTTTAATTGTAATATTGATTTCACGAGTATTACATATTCCCATTCGCATTCTTAAATATGCTTAGGTGTACATGTGCATTTTATATAGTTTTAGGTATAACTAAATGCTTGTTTATGAGTATATGTATGTGCATTTATAAACCTGAATATATGTGATGTTTATACACATGCTCTCAAGCTATTCTACTCAGAAAAACGTTCTGAGTCCCTAACCGTAATCGAACCCTGATCGCCGGTGAGATGCTCTAACCATTGAGCTACATGGACTCAGATGGTGTGCGAAGGTTACACTTACGTACTGGTTCGTATTGATATAGACATATGTACTGCCAATCTGCGTCTCGATATGTCATCTTAGTGCTAATCATCATATAACATATAACTACCAAGCTACCACATTTAATAACATCAGTGAATGTATGTATATGTATATGTGTATTGGTAAACATATACGTATATGTAGAAAATGTATACATACATATGTTATGTGTGCAACAATATAGATAATGGAGTGAAAACGTTTCTACGACAGCAGAAACTACGTAATCAGAGAAAAGGAAATAATTCCAAAATATATTGACGACGTTTTCTCGTACTTTGTTCCGCAAGTTTTCGGCTAAAAACATTCTGAGTTGGTTAAGTATTCGTCAAGAGTGGAATAGATATCATCCGGCGAATTATTTCGTTTTATTCGGTTGGCGTTGTTGTCTTGTTCGACTTTCGTTTAGAATTCAGAAGTGCTTATGCCACATCTTAATTTTACTACTACCTTTCAGAGTGCTAGAAGAGTAGAAAAAAATCCAATGTTGTGGGCAAGGTACGTCTTTCCATGTGTATTCTAACTTGTTCTGATATCACATGATTCTATACCAAGAAAAGTGGGGGAAAATCCCTTTAAAAAAAAGGTGTTCTCTAGTTATTTTATAACGTGTCAAAGACCAAACGCTGAACAAAACAAAGCTGGAAAAAAACATGAAAGTAAAACAGTTTTCACTTACATCCTTTGTTGATGTACGTTTATCTATGCTCTGATTTCCTCGCAATAGCCTATCTTCAAAATTGGCATTGTCATTTGGTTTTGATTACTGTTGGGTGCATGACTTCCGATTCTTAACAAATCTGGAAAACCACTAGAAAAACAAGTAGATATTATGTACGTATGGAAGCAAACTATTTTACCATACCCCAACTTCAGAAGCCTTAGGAGCAATTAAGTGGGTAAGACTTCGCGGATTTAATCTTGGTTACTGTATATGTTGAATTCAAGAGGTTTTGTTTGTGTTTTTAGTTCCATTTGAATTCTTTAAGCTAAATTGTGATGGGCAACATTTTTCAGATTAAAGCCAAATTGAAATTGTTGTGAATGTATCTATAGTTACTATAAACAAACGACTGATATATTTGTTGATAGATAACAATAACTGATATATTTTTCCCACGAAGAACCAATATGATCGACTTCGTCGTCTAATTGTTCTCTATATAGTATAGTGTCTCTAAATTTTAAACAAGGACATGGGAACGCTTGTCATGCTCAAGCGGCCCGCGGCTTTCCAGAACAAATTCACCCTCGGTAGCGTTATCTAGTACCCTGGCAGAACATGTAGCGTTGGAAAAAACAATTTCCAAAAACTGGTTTGACCTGTCTGTGACAAATGAATGTTGCTCACTTTTTTCGTCAGTTGTCTGTTGGCGTACTCCTACAGTGTCTGGTTCATCCATCTTCCCGCTTATGTGAGAGCACATCATAACAAAGCCAAGGCATTACTCGATGCCTACGAGGTGGGTGAATACACTTGACAATACGTTCTACAGGTAGATATGTGGGATATACAATATAAGTATAAGAAAACAACATACGTGCTCTATGAACTACTACTGTGAAAGGTGTCGTTGAGTAGTCAAAATATATGTATATATTTATGTATTTACGTAAGTATGTGCGCGCACATGCATGTATGTTTGTATGTATGTACGTATGTTGGCAGGTAGGTAGGTATGTGTGTATGTATGTATGTATGTTTGTGTGTGTATGTATGTATATATCTATCTATGTACGTACGTACGTATCTATCTTTGTAGGTATCTATGTTTGTATGTTGTATTTTTGTCTGTATGTTGGTAGCGACACTTTTTACCCGAATTATTTACTTTGGTTTTTGTAATAAAGCACGACGGAAAAGGCAGGAGATTAAAACTTTTGTCCAGTGTTTTTCATAGATATGTCCAAATTATTGGAAAATGATTTTCAGCCATTTAATTCTTTCTAATCCAAGAAATCTCCCGTTGGACAGAAATCGAATCTGTTCTTTTCTTGTGGCAATTGCAAGCAACAATTTGGTTTGGTCAGGGATCTATAGAAAAAAGATAACTTTGTGAAATAACATAAAAAGGTTGCATAAACTCATAAAACAATGGCACTTTGGTACTGTTGACACTGTAGCGCTTCATATTGTCTGTTTCCAGTTTTTCCATGTAATTATTTAGACAAATGACGCAGTTATTTTGTGAATCGTGGGATTGATGCACAGACTGTGAAACTACGAAACTTAGTTACCATTGAACTTTTAAGAATGATAGTTTACTAATCTTAATTTGAACTGGACACGGTGTTATCGCCTTTGCAAATCCAATTTTATTTTAATTATAAAAGGCTTTCGATAAAAAAGGGTTAATATTTACGACGTAGAAAAAGTTGAAAGGCGATGATCTTCCAAAATCCGAGAGAAGCGTTTCGAGCAAAAGGCCTTCATCATAGTTCGTAACCTTGAGTACCGCATAGTCACGACCATGTATACTGTCTATTGGAAGTAATATGTGTTGTTCAGTTTGCGTCTTTATGTGTAGGGACCGCAGTAATTGGCATCAGCTGTTGCGGTTGCCCAGCCAATAAGCTATAGCAAAGTAATTTTTATCTACATCCATTAGAACTGCCCACGCAGCCCACAATTTTTTGATATCACAATTAATATATCCTGAACTGGTAGTTTTGAAATGTTCACTTTCTAACATCACCATCTTTCCCATTTTAAGATTCTGTGTAAAATGCAGAAAGAAAAGGTTCAACTTCCAGATGAGGTACTCGTTGTGTTTTGTGTTTTTTTGACTTATTTACTTAAGATGAGAATCTTAAGTAAGAAAACCTTTACGTAAGCTGTGAATGGCCTCACCTTTTGCCTTTTTAACTCCACATAGCATCTTCTTAATACACTCAGGGTTGATTGATTGGTATTTTTGGTTTATGATATTTGGAAGTAAAAAAAAAAATCTATCAGAGATACTGTTTGGCTAATATTCAAAGAATTGTGTCAAATACTTAATGTTTAGGTGAATCATTTGGCTAACCTGAACTTTTATGAGTTATTTACAGTGACTAGTTACACCAACAGTTTGGCGAACTTCGCGCAAGCAAACCTTGAAGTAGGCTACTGTTTTGATTTTTTGGGGTTTTTTGTTTTGTTTTGTTTTGTTTTGTATTGTTTTTCACAATTTTAAGGCGTTTTTTTGGTTTTCAAAAGAAATAGACACTTTTTTTTGATTCCCCTACCGTGCTAAAGGTATTTCGAAATTGAAAGAACATTCGAAAGTCTCTCAAAAATACTCAGTTATCACCTCGTTTTTTACAAGCTTCTATAATGTTAATTCAACTTATGCACTTGAGAGATGTACATGACATGTTTTGTATTTCTTAAATACTAGGCAAAAAGAAAAACGGACAAGTTTTATATCTTGGTGTTATTTTGGATTTCAGGAGAGCCGATAGTTGTGAATGTAGTTCTTCCGTGAAATATGCGAGCATGTTCTTCGTCTGAAGACCCTGCTCTAGAATGAACAAACTGTGCCCTTTTATGGATGCCTGTTGCACGAAAGTTTTATTTTCCGTTGCGGCGGCTTCCTACATTTTCTATTTTTACAAGCTGCAATTAGTATGATATTTACATATGGGCATTTCTATCTATAAAATACATTTAAAATTCAATATGAAGTATGTTTAGATGCAATAAAAACAAAACAATTGTAAATATAAAATATTTGTCATATTTTACGATTATATGTTTATACTATAAACCCACATCAGGTTTTCATGATTATTACACTAAGACGCATGCTCGATTTCCTCGCTAAATTCTTCATAAAATTGAGATCAGGAAGCATATTTTGCTGATGAATATCATAGTGGTTAAAATAGTAGTGGAAGTTGTCAAGACAAATTCTTTGTTACAAAATTAGTAGATTTTGAAAACTTCAACCTCGTGATAAAGCATGATCCATTTGATATGCTATTAACCCAGTTTGCTTTATTTATTACGTTTAAAAAAGATTCACACAAGCAAACATCCTAAAATTTATTATTTGTGTTCACGTGAACGGTGCTGTCGTGATATAATAACTTGCCATGATCAGTATGTACGCATGCGTATCGATCCAGGTTTAGTTACAAATCCCCTATTTAAATTACCCTAGGGAACCGCCTTAAATATGTCGACCAAGGGGACCAACGATAAGATAATCTGACATGGACACCCTTGCGTCTTGGCCAAATTAGGATGCATGTTGCTGCAAGCTCCTACCAGTATCACCTTGCATTGACTGGCAGCAAGTGAGGGCGGGTTAACCATTTTATACAAATTTCCTTCGATTTACATTGCCCAACACTCTAGTTTTCCCTTCAATCAAAGGCGCTGCAAGTTCGTTAAACTGGCAACTGTATACCTCGAAGAAAAAGGAAGACATTCTAAGCATTATTAAACTTGTGTCCACTTGAGTACTCGTTTAGTGTGCCCGAAAAAAAAATCGCCCAGGTTCTGCTCATAGCGTACAGAATCCTCTCTTTCATATTACGTTCGCTGACGCCTTTGATCGCCATCTACACTACAGATATACTTATCGTAAATCCTCCATTAAACTCCCACTTCTGGAGCAAGGAGTTTATTAAGCTCCCCTCTCTTTTAATCTCCTCTCCCGTTTCCCCTTTTCACTAACAACCAGAACAATAAACAACCGACAGTTTAATTAGTGTACCAATCAAGGTACACATTCACATGCCGTACTTGCGCTCTAGTTCCTTATGCAGTATAGATACCATTTCTGGCTGTTTGAGAAAGCGGTATAGCCCCTCGGAACCACAAGTCCGTTCTCTAGAATCCTCACTTCCGTCGGTAAAGCTACAACCTTTTACGATAAAAATTTACACAAGAAAAATGACAGTTGTATAGACCAAATGTTCAACTAATCCTTGATCTTGACAACTACTAACTACAGGCATTTACCGAAATTAAATAAGCCTTCCTTCTCCATTACGCCTCCGGTCTCTATTAAGGCCCTGCCCCCCACATGAGCTTGAAATAAATAAGGCCCCCAAAGGGCTTAAGAGAGGATTTGTGGTATCTTCTGACCATTAAAATTGACATGCTCATGGTTGTAGCTCTTCTAAACTTCAATATACATCACACTCCCAAATAGAGCAAGCATTTCCGTCGGATATTCAAGGTTAGAGAGGGAAATTGTTCAATAAAGACTTTAACCAGCAAGATGGGTATTTTCCAGAAAGGATGTCTTGAAAATTAGAACCACATGAGGTTCTAATGTATTGTAAATTACTACTTTCGACAATTTTATTGACGACATATCTACACTATTTAAACGTTTTGAATGAAACCAATCCCTCCATTACCCATTAACCTTGTTTAAGCTTTTTTCCTTCATCGGTTGACGATTTCAGGTCTGTTATCGTATTCTTATGCAACTATGTGGCCAATACGATCACCCAGCACTGGCAGTGAAGGTATGGTAAAAACTACGCGGTAAATAAATTTCTTGACAACATTCTGTCGGACATATTGAGATTATTATTAGAGGATGATAAGTGCAGTTTCACCGATGAGTGATTTTTTTCCAGGGATATTGTTGTTCATTGGTGTAAATTTGTTCGTCGGGCGTCATTGTGGTTTAACGTCAAAGGCAAAGACCTATCTAGTGGAACTAGTTGAGTGAACCAAAATAGGCAGACAAAATAAGTGTAGTTCCTGTTAACTTGCTCCATTTTGTTAATTTAGTAACCACTACTGGTTAACTTGTGTCATGGAAGATTTTTACACCTTAAAAATCGCGTAGCGTGGCTCGCATGCGCGGGATATATATATATATATATATATATATAACTACAGACGGAACCGTTTCGGCCTATTGGGCCTCATCAGTGTAGTGCTGATGAGCAGGATGGAGAAGCCTACATTATATAGGCAACTCAAATGTCCCACGCTTGTGGTACATCTAAGCCATGCCAGAGCGCTCTAACTAGAGACTAGTGAGCGTGCGCAAATGCACTGGCAGCATGACTCATCCTGTAGAGCGCTCAATATGAACCAAGAGGCCATAGAGCGATATCTAACTACAGACGGAACCGTTTCGGCCTATTGGGCCTCATCAGTGTAGTGCTGATGAGCAGGATGGAGAAGCCTACATTATATAGGCAACTCAAAGGCAATTTTGTCAGCGTCTATTTTCCATTTAGATTGCGGGTTACTTGTCTGACACTGCAAATCCGCGAGAGGTCGGGATAGATGGGACATTGTATACTCAGCTTTACTGTATCAGAACGTACACTAATTTTTGCATGGTGTGACGATATACCTGAATTAATGTACGTAAGCTGGAGGCGTAAAAAATTTTGTAATTGGTGTTTTTTCTTCGTGCACTAGGCTTTCTATGAGATGAAAAGACATGGGATTGAGCCAAATGCAGTGACGTATGGTTATTATATGAAGGTATGTCAAGGTACAGAAAGTATGCAAATGTATGACACGAACACGAAGCAACCATTGAGCTCATTTCGAATGGGAACGTTTCATATTTTTGCCTCTACTCGTGGCTAAGCTACCAAGTAGTTGCAATGTGACGCACATCGTCATGTTTCTGGGGCATTATCAAGCTGCGTAGGAATCATTTTGTACTTGGGTAGGCCAAGAAGAGGTGAAAACTGAGCGGTATGACTACTTTATTTCCGAATTCTCTCTTTGGATACTGGAAAGAGTGTGGCTGGTGAGGTTTTTCTGGCAGTACAATCGATTTCGAAGAGCACTGAGCCACGACTAGATAATGGCATGACGTAAACGAAAGTAAGCGTGACAAAGAGTTAGTTGTTGCGTTTAGCGTGACAAAGAGTTAATCGTTAAGCGGTTTTGCAGGCACAAAACACAAAGAAAGATCAATTTGCTGTAAATTCCCGAGTAAAAACCAATAAACTAAACATCTAAATGAAAACAATCCCAATAAAGTGGGGGGGGGTTTCATGCAGCAGGTTTTTCCTACAGACTGGTAAGTGTTGGTGGGAAAATTTCCCAGTTGCTTTGAAGACAAACAAATGAGATTCAGCTAAGTTTTACAAAGGATTAATCAAAAATGAAATGCTTACGGCTTGGTTAAACCATTTCCTCGATGACTTTAATCAGAAAAGTAGACGAATAAATAAAAAAAAACACTTAGTCTTTGGCAAAAACAAGCTCTAAACATTTGCTGATGCAAACCAGAACCCGTAATGGACCGGTCCATTACGGGAAAGTAATGACTGCCAGTCAGAGCGTCTCAGCCAGTTGGAACGCTCCATTTCACCGGTAGTAGTGCCAGCCATATAAGAAAACCACTTATCACACTGCTTAACGGATCTTAATCAGTTAATATGTAATATAATTAATTAATACGTAATTTCTAACAACTAACTTTTCTTTTAAACCTTAACTTTAAACTAAATTTAAGGGACACTCGACAAATCAGACAGTGACAGAACAGCGCATAAGATCATTTGGTAAACCATGACTTTCCACACAAGTAAAACTTATTGTTTATTTTAGCATGCAGGTTCTGGTAATCACCCCATTCAAGTCGCCGGTTCCCATATTCACTTCTCATATTGAATGATGTAAACTTGAGTTTCCGGCACTGATGAATACCTTATCCAGACGAAGTTGTCTCAAATTAGAAATATATCGTTAATTTTGCGTAGCCTGACCGGTCTTTTCCAGCGCATTTAATCTCAATTCATACCTGAGCAAACTTTAATCGGAGCTCATCTTTAGTGCTCTTGGCAAAAAACACGCACCGCAGACGGCAATTTACCCTATAGTTAGAGTCTTACTGGTTCTCTCTAAAATATTGAAAAAGCCATTGAAGGACATAAAGTTTCACTTGATTATAACATTTCTCGGACTAAATTACTCAAATTATCAGCAGTTACTACGAAATACAAAACAATGTGATCTTCCCGGGAAACAGAACTACTCTATTTCACGGTTTATCTTACCGCAATATATTTCTTACGAGCTAAGATGTCTTCATACTTGTTTTCAAAAATGCCCAAATCTACGCTAGTTGGACACCTACAGTTCACAGTATCAACATCATCTAGAAAAGTGAGGATTATAAAAAATATTTACTTGGTGAGTATTTCCACTCGTGTAAACCCAAAAACTCCGTTTACATGTCAGCTTACGCCATGATAAATTCCAAGCCAAAGAGACTTTTTGTATGCTGAGTCACAAATATTCATTTATATTTTTGTGTTTAAATGACGAATTGCAAACTTTGAACGCGCTGCATGTATGTTTTATATTTACTTTTCCTTTAATTTTTACTTTTACTTTCACTTTACTTTTGCTTTTGTTTTTACTTTTACCGGGGGCGGATCCAGCAAAAAGTTTCAGTGTAGGTTGATGACGTCTTAACATGTATGATGTCATAATTGGTGAATGACGTTTTGTCATGAAAAATGGTAAAAATTTATGCGAAGGTTTGCAAGGTGCAGCAAATCAGGAGTAACCAAATAAGATGAAATTTAATAACATTTCCAATAAACATTATCGTTAGCGTCTAATTCGAGCATCGCCACATTAGCCCTACATTAGTGTACTTACGTAGTCGAAGTCAGTAGCAAACTGGCAAACATTTTTCAGGCGTGTCAAAGCCAACAGCTGCAACAGAGCAGCGCACGAAATTTATATCCATGATATTTCAAAGTCGATAGCGCGACGCTGTAGCCATTAAGGGAAACATAAACATAAAGGTTTCTACGACTCGAGCCCACGATTAATTCGTTGTGCTATTAAAATTCATACTTAGTTAGCCTGGATTTAACCAAGAACTGAATGCAATCGTTCAAGACGCAGAGGTTAATGTACTGCCACGAAACATGAACCGAACACTGAAGTGGTGACTGCCGAGTTTAGTGCCTAGGTTTCATGAAGATAATCGTTGAATACCGAATTATGAACACGGTTAATTCAGAGTTCTTCGGTCACCAACAGATAAATGAAAGTCCATTTACTTACCTTACTAGCCGGCGATCGCTGGACCATATCCTTTGGCTTTTGAGAAATTAGAATTTGCTAGAATGACAAACCCGTATTTCCTTCATTGTGCCCATGTTGTTTAGCTTCATTCACGAACTTGTAAGCTTCTCAACACAAATCAACTTCAAACACACTATAGTGCGTCTTAAACGTTGGCTATCATAAGCCTTTCCAGTTCTTTTAAGAGCTCAGATATAGCGTAAGTGAGTATTAAGAAGTTGAACCGATAGTATGTGTGACTTACTGATTGCTATCTCTTTTTCTTGTCTTCGCGACGCGATTAATTTATGCAAAATCTCACCACACTACCCCGAAGAACCGTGGCGTTCCTGAAAGCTCAAATTTCATCAGTATAAGCAAGTATCCTTCACGAGGAAAATTGATTGGCTACGCTTAATCAGCATAGCTCCCGCCAAATTTTAGCTACACTCAACCGCATATTTGATTGGCTTAACCTAATCAGTATAGCTCACGCCAAATCTGAGCTATGCTGAAAAAGACATATGTGATTAAGTAGATATAAATAGCCACACACGTGCTGGCAACAGGCCTAATTGATTCATTTTCCTTTGTTGCCTTGCCAGAAGGCGTAATTAATACAGAATCGATCCCGTGAATTCGGATACATAATAAATTCACTGATAAATTGACTGATATCATGTTACGATTGGAGGGGGAATTTGCTGAAATTGAGTTAAGAATGTCATATTATCGACCAAGACTATTGAAGACCATTGCGCAGTATATTAAGCTTCTGTATCTCATTTGATAGTTTTGACTGATGCTGAAGCATCGCTCGGTGCACTCTGCCTCTGTTTACTTTTACTCTAACTTTTACTTTTACTTTTACTTTTACTTGCCTTATCTTACTTTACTTTACTTTACTTTACTTTACTTATAACCACGGCAAGCAGACAACTTAAGAAAATACAAAATAAAACAAATTCCGAAAATAGACATCTTGTGTTCTTGATATTCAAGTTAAAAAACAAGAGTGTACAGACAGAGTCGGTGATATTTCGTCTTTATTCCAAAGACATTGTCAAACCAATGAGACTACAAGCAAGCGGTGATCTAGCTATACAAATAGCTATACATATAGATCACCGCTTGCTTGTAGTCTCATTGGTTTGACAATGTCTTTGGAATAAAGACGAAATATCACCGACTCTGTCTGTACACTCTTGTTTTTTAACTTGAATATCAAGAACACAAGATGTCTATTTTCGGAATTTGTTTTATTTTGTATTTACTTTACTTTACTTTACTTTACTTACCATAATATGCTATACTATACTTTACTTCCAATATTTTCCCAATCTTTTCGCCGGAAAATGATATTTTCCGTAAATTAAGTATCCGAGGGTATTTTACACTTGTTTAAATGATTGTATTTTTGTTTGTATGTATCCAGGCTGTGTTTGAAGGCAAGTGGCCTTCGACTTCAACAAGTTACCACCGATGGCGCCGCATGTTTAATATTATTTCGTCGGTGAATTACATGCTTAAGGTTGGTTTGAGGAAGAAGCAAGTTGAAGTGAAGACATATTTATTTGGCGATGCAGATAAACCGAACGCATTGTTTAGTCTTGGCAGTGAAGCGACGTCCAACGACAGTGGAATTGCTGATGATATGGACTCTTATAACCCTTCTTCCAGGCGGCTGAGGACATCCAGTCAAATGTCTTCTCAGTCTGATCTAACTGAGGGTGACGCATTCTCTAAATCGAATGTCGGAAGAACGTTGAGTACCAACTCTGAATTCAGTGATACTTCTCAATGTCAATTGTTTATCAATGTGCACGATGAAGGCGAGCTTGCGACAGAAAGATACCAGAACACAACGTCTAGTATTGACTTCATAGACTGGCGAAGTCACTGCGGTATGATACCGCGCGATATTTTCTTTGAAGCACTCCTTTGCAGTTGTAATCAGTGTAAGAACTGTGGAAAGTTTTTCTATGATGAAGAGATTATGGCAGGGTGGACAGCAGATGATTCCAACTTAAACACGAGGTATGAATGGTTTTTTGAATTTTCTGTTTAAGACTACGTTTACACTACAGCAGAAGTTTTCGGATTCACATTAAAAATTTATTTGGATTAGTTGGCCGTTCACACAGAAAAAGCATCCGGGCTAGTTGCATGCTCGTACGTGTAACGCAAACAGTGCATTCTTATCTAAGAAAGGATGTAAATCCTCACAAATTTTATTGGAAGTAACCCTAGACAACCGAAAAATTTCTTTCATTCCTTTCTGCTTTTATACACAAAAACGAGGAAAGTTTTTCTGGCGAATTTCCTCTCCGAATTCAAAGTACCCGAGTCAACTAAACGTGTGAACGTGAACATGAGCGTGAGTGTGAACGTGACTCTTGACACTAAACTTCACTAGCTCTTCCGGAAAAACTTTTTCCGTCATAAGATGTCGGTTCCCAGATTTCTCTCTTCTTAAACCGCAGTTATGCATCTGCTGGCGCATAGAAGGAAAGTATGATGTTCTTGGTCAATTTTGACATGTAAAACTCGGGTGAAAATATACACTATTCGCTAAAAACAAAAAATAGACATAGACATCGTGGAAATAAGTATTGTTTGTTTTAAGGCCTATTTACACGATACGATTGTCGTATACGATTGTTCATCCTGGGGTATGGAATATTGTTTCAAAGGAACAATTCCTGTTTTCGATTCGCTCACTCATGTAGCAATAGGTATGGAAGACCTCTGATGAGTTAATCGGATACGTCAGAACAAACAATCGTATACGACAGTCGTATCGTATAAATAGGCCTTTTCATACCCTGGTGGGATCAAGCAACACACACATCCGTATCCCGCGAATACGTATCCCATGAATACGGCCACCGAAAATGGAACTTTCCAAAAAACGCTTACCAGAGTGGAGATTTTTTGAAAACGCCGTTTTCCTACGCTCGTGTGAACGGATGAAAATGGAGCTTTTCAAAAACACTTACATCGTGGTATGGTATCCCGGGCGTGATTTAAAAAGGTGGATGGAGGTATTACTTTTGTGTCGGTTTTACTTGGGCTTTTTTCAAGCCTAACAGCGTGTCTTGAGATCTGTCCACCTTCGCTGAATATTCAAGATGACTACGTAAGAAGGAGACTTAACATTATTAGGTTACCTTTACTTCCGATCTCGAAAGCAAGTGTGAAACGTCTTGGTAGAGGATGTAAGAATAGGACATACAAATTTTGCCGGATAACTACTGCCCAAATAGGCTGTTGGCGTTTTCAAACCGTGTATGCGAGAATTCATGTGGACGAGCGAAAACAATTCGAAAACGCTATAGTGAGGAGAGAAATCTTTTTGTAAACTGAGAAAATATTTGCGTTTTCAACAGAAAACGGATCCGTTAGTTCACCTAAAGCAAGGTGAACGGTAAAGTCATATATATCGTAAATCACATTGTTGGCGTAACGTTTTTGTCGTTTAAGTACTTAGACATAACTTGACTTAGTTTTTCTTTTGCTTCTTTAGTTGCCCTTATTGTTCGACAAACCAGGCTGTCTCATTGACAATCAAAATTAAGGTAACGTGCTCATCAAATAAACATCCAGGTGTGAGAGAATTGTTGGATAGACATTTTGAGAGTGAACATTGGAGCAAAAGCTCTCTACAAGACCGAATCGATACGAACAGCTGAAAGTGCAACTTCCAGAGCTTTAAGGCTGGTTTCCACTAAGGAAAATTTGCCTCAGGAAACGAACGGACAGGAAAATTTTCTTTGTCTTATAGTCTTTGCCTTAGTTCCGCCCTAGAGTTCACAAGACAATGGAAACTTTCTTGTCCTTTCCTTTCCTCGCCTTTTCACCGCCATGGGTTGATAATGGACTGTACCTGAACTAGGGATTTGAATCAGCGCGTCTCGATTTTTAAAGTGAGAAACTTAATACTTATCTACGGGTTTAGGAATACGCAATGAAAGTGTATTTTTCCATACACAATTGCATAACACCTTCTCCACCAAGACTGTTATAAAGGTCTTCTCTTCGACTAACTTTTGGTTCATTTCGGTTACTGGACCCGAAACAATATCTCTCAAAAATCACTCCCAGTATTAATTACATCTATTAATCTTATTATCATCGAGGGAAACCAGAGAAAATTGATTATGAATGGACAAGCAGTGCTTCTTATCGTTTGCTTTGATCGTGTTTCTATGACTCTTTAAACTTGAGCAATCGCAGCACCGCACGGCTATTCCTGCAGGTCGGATTAACTGTGTATATGTTCCATTATAGGACTACCGGAACTGCTGTTCCAGAGAGGGAAGTAACTTTTCGTCAACACCGTCCAGCTATAATAGCAGCGAGTACTTATCCGCTGTGGGTACTAATAGCCCCAAGCCGTCCCTATCAATTCCTTCAAACTTAAACAACGAGATCGCCAAACGAGCTGTTCATGGATACGACTCTCCTACTGTACCACGTTCCTTTTCACCGCTTGGTATTTCTCTTCCCGTGAATATAAGGAGCAATGTGAGA
This sequence comes from Heliopora coerulea, assembly GCA_030142905.1. Taxonomy (NCBI): domain Eukaryota; kingdom Metazoa; phylum Cnidaria; class Anthozoa; order Scleralcyonacea; family Helioporidae; genus Heliopora; species Heliopora coerulea. The sequence continues at coordinate 1,317,512 of JASJOG010000077.1, read as the reverse complement.
CAGCGGTACACTGCAAGTGCTCCATGCAGTGCCAACAGTAGCCCTGGCAATGGACTCTTGGCTATTCCAAAGGCCCACAATCGTTTATCTATAACGCGGTCAAACAGTAATCCAGGCATTGGGAGTCAGAGCAGTTTATACCGTAAGTATCACTAATCAGTGGACCGGTAAACCAGTGGCATCGGAATGTAATCATGTGCCTGCCGGAAGAAAATTTAAACAGCTTTGCGATTGGGAATACACACCCCTGAACATGTCTTTTGTAGGTGCTGGTAACTGTTGTGGTCGGTTCACTTGTCCATGTTCCATGTTGCTAAACTAACTTTCTAATGTATAACTTTACGTTACCGACGACTTACAAAGACTACACCCACGTATGCCACATACACGCATAAAGAGCGAGGACCGTAAACAATTACCTACACGCATGACGTACTTAACCAGTTTAATAATCAGACTGACTTTTCCTGAATGTTCCTCTTTTTCCACTCTGAAGATGATCGCTGCTAAGTCACCAACAGTCTGTCAAGAATACATTAACCTGGAAGATCTGCCATCACCAACATGTAGTGAATAAATCTTTAAGTTTTAATAAATAGCTAATGCAGTCAGTAATTTGGGGCGTGTTGTTAAGACTGTTTTTCTTTTCTTAATAATGTAGCGATGCCGGAAGAAAGGGATTCTATTTCTGTGAACTACGTTAGTCCACTTGTTTTAAGAAAAGAACTGGAAAATATGTTAGATAACGAAGGTGTTGGAGCTTTAGAATCGCCAGATATAATTCAACAAAAACAAGTGATTTTCTGGAATATGGTTAGTATGGACGTTTTAGCCGACATTTAAATTTTATATTGCCTTGTGGCGATGTCGCAAGGAGCGGGTTTTGGAGATGATTTGTATCGCAAGTGAAGTTGCACAGTAGGTCGACAAGTAATTTTTTTTTTTACCATGAAACATGCATTTCGAATCGTCGTTAAAAGATATGGAGTGAATGGCTGCAACCAACATATGTGAACTGTTTTTTTTCTTGTTTCCATTAAATTTTTTAAAAGTTATTCCTTCATAAATGTAAAAGTTGTAATCGTGTGTGGTGCTTATCGCAGTCAAGCCAAAAAGCAAGCTTCGAAAAAGTTTCGATTAGAATTCATATTTTACTGCGTTAACACCGTTAAAAATTCAGGGATTGTGGTAGGTATATGAAAATAACCCTGGACCCTCCCTCTCCTTTGCACCATTAAAACTCGGTAAGAACAAAAAAAGTTGCTGATGTTCTTGACATTCTGAAGTGGGTCAATGATGGTCAGACCACGCTGTGACCAACTTCGTGCATCTAATCTTATAAACAATGCCACAATTGAGTCCATTTGATTTGGACAGTAAAAAAGTAGAGCTAAAATACATTTCAGAAGTTTTACTGAAAGGTTTTGAGGAATTAACGAGATATAAAACACGATTAAGTCGGTTTTCTTTGTTTTTTTGAGGGTTTTATCCTCCGAAGAAACCTATCTAAACAAAAGAACTTTTGAAAAGCTGGCGGGGACTGTATATACAATACCTGAAATAGCCGGGATTGTATGTACAATCCCTGACAACAATTAATCTAAGCAGGAACACAAACTGAAAACATGTTTTTTACTTCTCAAAACAAAAACAAATTGTGTCGCTTAACATTTCTGGAAGAAAACCTCCTTTAATCGTGTTTTAAGACGGATAAATACCTTGAACGTCAGCTTTACGTCAGATACATTCCTCGGGGCCTTCGGCCCCTCGGGATGTATCTGGTTTAAAGCCTTCGTTCTCGGTATTTATCCCATACTTATTATATGGCTGAGCTCACTATCTGGTCTGTACGCAAAATGACGCATGTTGATTGGTTGCCTAGCCGTGCAATAAGTTTTTCGTTCAGACTGGCTAGTTTTGACGGGAAAATTTCAGAGTTGATTTGAAGACGAACAGACCCGATCCAGGTACATTTTACAAAAGATTTACTATAACAAATTACCAAAAAAAGTTATCAAATCTTCTCAAAAATAATTTTAAGCAGAAAACTAGGTGAATTTATACAACAAAAATACAAAGTAATTAATCAAAACAAGGAAGTAAACCTAAGCCGTTCGCTCACGAGCTAAAAAAGTTCGTTAAAAGAGATGAAGGAAGGAATCAAAAGCCATATAATAAATCCCTTATTAACCTCGTTTGTTCGGTCTGGACGGGAAAGTATTTGCCCTCATTTTTTTCGCACAGACCTCGTTCCTTCGTTACTTAGTCTGTACGAAAACCTCGGGCAAATACTTTCCCATACCGACCTCACACTTGGTTCAGAAGAAATCAGTAGTCAAAGACGAAAACAGCATTTGACGCAGTCCATTGTCTGTTCAAAAATAGAACAACTACACTGGTTTGTGATAACTTAAAAGTAGCTGTGATTTGTTTCCAGGTATCAGAAAATGCACATAGAAGTCAGTTCCTTTGATAGGTTTCGAAAGCTTTTTTGTTGTGTTAGGCGTGTGCGTACTACAGTTTGGGGGGGACGGGCTCTCATCCTAGCATTTTTCCCGTTTTCATGAACCTCCGTTGAGCTTATCACATGTCACACCTACTGAGGTATAGCGCCCTAAGGGCTGTTTACAATTGCGATTTTGTGCATTGCGATTGACATCTTGGAGTATGTGTTTAACCGACGAAAGTATCGAGGACAAACTAGAGCGAATCATAAGCGGATATCTTGCTTCATGGACTGTCACGAGTTTATTACATACATTAGGGTGACAATTGCAACGTACAAAATTACAGGCGTGTATTCATGTCATGCTTCGTGCATGACATGAATACACGCCTTTTTTTACCACTTTGTAACTATTTGGTTGTTGGTTATTTGACAGGTATGGTATTTTCGCCGATTGAATTTGCCTACACATTTAACGGACCATGTTTACAATCATTACACAGACGACGACCATTTTGACCGACCAAAGGTAAGAATGTTAAAGTTTCTTTAGTGCAAGTGCCAGTAACAGAAGGGTGATCTCAGTGTTGCGTGCTACCGGATTTTACATGAGTCTTCTTCGCAGAAATGCCCAACTTTACATCAGTAATATATAAAGAGTGCTGCGTAAGCAGTTGTATATCAAATAGAAACAGCCAAAGGGTTGTGTCCTGCCAAAAAATATATATAAGCAAGAAACCGACGTTTCGAGTAAAGGCTCTTCGTCGGAGTGAAACGTAGAAGTGAAATCAAAACTTAGCGAGGTTTTTATGTGTAGTGTAATCATGTGACAAAAAATAGCCAATCAACTGCGAATGTCCATAACAAAATAATTAATGAGATGTAACTAGGCAGGAGAGAGAGTGTGGTAGGTAAGTGCACAAGCTAATGTTTTTATCCGCCCATGCTAGACAAAAAAAAGCAATAACTTGTCACGGTTATATTTTCCACATAGTCTGGCTTAGCTCCTTCCAGACAGACTTTTTGATTCCGTTTTTTTTAATATGACCTATATTGTACAGGACCTGTGGTCGTCAACACGTCAAGTGTTACTGATATCTCATATCAGTGCAGTGTATATGAGCTGAAAATTAAGTTAGTTTTATATTGGAGGATTCACAAAGACTGCAATACTCTTTGTTTCGGGTTTTCCTTCTAAATGATAAGGACAGATTCTACACGAAAAAGCAGTTGTATTGAGATAGGCCCTTCGATGAATTAATGGTTAATCGGTGTTTGGACTCCTTTTCTACGTGATTGTTTTGCGTAAATACTATATTATCCACCCAGCTAGATTAGCTTACATAGTTATTCTGGGTGGAATTTTACCTGCTTTTGTTGACATCAATATTTTCAAAACAATGTATTGCGATTGTTGTAACCAAAGTTCTCTACGTGTCGTCAAATCAATTTTGCTAAATAACTGACCACCAGACAAAGTTTAAAAGATATCCTCTACTTGGTCAGGGGGCATCGGTCAACTTTCGACGTAGGATTAACACTGACCTTGAAATATACACAAATACACATTTTCATACCTTTCTTTGAGACTAGAACAATGATGGTGATGATGCCCGTTTTTTTTTTCGTGCCTATTCAAATTCAGCATCCAGTTTGGGCGCAGGGTATATCCAACTTATCGGTCCGCATCGAACTTAGACCAACTTTCATCTCTTAAAGCCAGCTTGGCTTTTTAACCTTGCAGGAGTCTCATTTGCTGCTGACATTGTTTCTTCAGATTCCTTAATTAGTCATTAAATTTGTATTGTAAATAGTTGAAATTGAGTTATTTACTAAGCAGCCTTCAAGTACAAGTACGATACAGTTCGTACTCGACTTCCTATTCTTTGTCATTACTTAAACGGCTTGGATTCCATGTAGCCGTTTCAGTTCACTTGAATAAATGAGTAAACTAAGTGTGACCATGTCGTAACAGGTGCACTGTAACTAAAGATGTAATTCTAGACTTAAGATATGGGCTGTTATGAATGAACGTATACATGATTTTTTAACTTTTCTGTTTTCACTGAATAGGATTTCGATAGCCAGGTGGTTGTTTCAACTTCCTGGGATTTTGATCGGCCGGCCGACTGTGACCATATCCCGTTATATGTCTTGTGGAATGTTCCTGGTAAGTCTCTCGTCATTTTTAAATTTTAGAAATATTCATTACATATACATGTATATGTAATGATTACAGCCACAGCTAACCAAAAAATTGTTAACTTCCTTGACATCACCCTCAACCTACAAAATGACAAATTCCAACCCTACAAGAAACCAAATGATGACACGCTATATATCAACAAACAGTCCAACCACCCGCCAGCCATTATCAAACAGATCTCGAAATCCGTAAGCCGAAGGGTCTCGAAGTTATCATCCGACCACGCCACCTTCACTAACGCTGCATCCACGTACAACGACGCACTTAAGAACAGCGGCTTCAACACCAACATCGAATACCTCCCCGACGATGATCCCAAATTAAGAGCATCCCAACGACAAAAGATCACGAAATATAATATGGTTCAACCCACCATTTAGCCGAAATGTAAAAACCAGCTTGGGACGTAAATTTCTCGCGTTAATGGACAAACACTTTCCCACAACAAACAAATTACAAAAAATCTTCAACAAGAACACACTGAAGGTTAGCTACAGTTGCATGGGAAACATGAAGAACATCGTAAACAAACATAGCGTTCGCATACTAAATAGAGATAAAATAAACAACAACGAAAGCTATTGCAATTGCCGAAAAAAAGAATCCTGCCCACTACCTGGAAACTGCATGACCTCTAACATAATCTACAGAGCCGAAATCTCGCAAGCCGACAGCACGGAAAAGAAATTCTACATAGGTATGACAGCCCACCCATTCAAACATCGCTACAACAACCATACGAAATCATTCCGCGACCATAAATACTCGAACAAGACCGTTTTATCAAACTACGTGTGGAGATTAAAGGACGAAGGAAAGGACTTTACAGTTAACTGGTCTATTTTAAAAACGCGCAAAAGGACATGAAAGTGGAGCAAAGTTATGTAACCTTTGTCTCGAAAAGAAGTTGTTTATTATGAAAGCCGACAAAAAGAACCTACTAAATAAGCGAACCGAAATATTCTCAACATGCCGACACAGGAATAAATTCCTCATTAACAAAATTAACACACCCCGTTAACGCACGGCAATGAGATCACCGGACTATTTTTACCTGATGACGTACGAGACTGTATAAAAGAATAACTAAATCGGGATCTAGACAGTTGTCTGATGATCGTCCAAAGAGACATGAAACTTTGAGTAACAACCCAGAATATTAAGCTTGTTCATTTCATATATACATATATATATATATATATATATATATATACATATAAACCAAAGGTGAGGACCAGAAAGGTTGCAGTGTTGGTTTGAAAATGAAGAGCGCTCAATACCATACCAGTAGAGCGAATAAAGAAGTGAAATAGACAAAATTTTTTGCTGTCGCTACTCTGAGGTCAGTTGCCTGATTATCGCCTGAGCGCGTGAAACTCAGAGCAGCGACAGCAAAAAATTTTGTCTATTTTACTTCTATATATACATATATATATATATATATATATATATATATATATATATATATATGTGTGTATATACAGGGGGTGGGCAAAAAGAAGTGGCCATCGTCAAAAATATAGTCAATTTGGTATAACTGTCACTGGAAGAACAGAAATGAAAGAAAACCGTATATTTTTAGAATGTTTTCTTGGAGATTTGATTAAAAAGCTTTTGACATACTAATTTTAAGTGCTGCCATGGAATACACGTCAATTCTTAATACTTTTTATGATAATGTCTTCTGCTAAACATAGTGCATTTTCTCTTATTTCTTACGAATCGGATGATATGAACTTGTCCATAAAATTATCAAAATATTGTCCATTCCACAATATTTGGTTGATAACTTAAGTACAAAGCATTATTAGCCAAAAAGCCTGTTACAGTGCAATTTTGAACGTTTTCGTCGAGGTTTTATGTGAAAGTGATGTGACTAGTAAGGGACTTAAAAAAGTCAGTACCGAGAAATCTGAGATGAAAATTAGAAGGAATCATGAAATTCTTGGATTGCTTTAAGCTGGAGTTACCACATGTACAGTTTCAAAAAATTTAACATTGACCTATTCTGGGAAAAAAACCCAGAAAAAGAACTTTGCATTAAGGTAAATTGAGTGGAGATTGCAGTCGGGATCCCAGTTCTGGATGGAAACTACCGATCGAAGTGACCATTTAATTATTAAAACTTCCAAATCAGGCATTCCAACCTAACATCAGCTAGCTGATAAATTAGAAGCTCAGACAGGGGTCAAATTTTCCGCCAAAACCATAAATCACCTCTTGAAAGAGAGAGAATTCAAATGGAGAAAAAAATCTGAGAAACCATTTGGGAGTGAGAAGAATCGTTTACCGCGACTACCATCTGCTCGTGAGCATATTAGTGGGAATATTGATGAATGGAGATGGGTTCTCCTAAATCCCATTGAAAATTTATGGGCTGAGTTTGACTGATTAACAAAAGACCAAAAGTTGGAAAATGAAACCGAACTTTTTGCAGTAATCAAAAATGGATTACAGTCAATCACCAAACAATAATTGCATCAGCTTATTGAAAGCATGCCTCGTTTATGCAAAGCTGTGATCAAATTGAAGGGAGTGCCAGCTAGGTATTGAATGGTAGATACAATAGGTATGTACTTGAGTTACTGTTGTTGCCTGTACTAATTTGTAAATAAACTTTATTGGCGACTGTGCGAACAAATTTGTTAGAGTCAAAATGAAGGACATCAGAGATGTACCAGGAATTTGTAAACTATAATATAATCAAAAACTGCGTAACCTTTGTGAATTTCAAAAATCGGTTATTAAAATTAAGATTTGAGATGACATTTGAAATTATTTAGACGCATGCATCCTAAAACGACCATTCTTAACCACGTCTGTTCATCTTGTGATGATTATGTAGCGTTAGCCATAATTATTTAGGATGGGCACTTTTCTTTGCTCACTCTCTGTATATGTTTGTATGTATGTATATATGTATATATGTATATATATGTATATATATACATATATATATATATATATATATATGAGAGAGAGAGAGAGAGAGAGAGAGAGAGAGAGAGAGAGAGAGAGAGAGAGAGAGAGAGAGAGATGTAGCTATAGATATGTATATACTGTACATATATAATTAAAAACCGAGCACGAGTGCTTCATCGGGATTTAAAACACGAGGCGATAGCCGAGTATGTATATGTATGTATCTAGTCCGAAAAAAAATCTCCCTTGATCCCAATAAGCTGCATGTTATTCTTTCCGCAGCATATGAACACCAAGATGCGACCATCGATGAGAAGTCATGGACATCGAGGAGGTAGAAAATATCACTAAGAATCCGTTTTATTGTATAATGTATGACAGATCGATTACGTCGTTGCATAATAATGATAAAGCACATTTAGAAAACCTTACGAGAGTTGATTGTCTACGCTGTTAATCAATTTAAAGGGCAAATGACATGAAACTTCAACTTGTTTTGCATAAAATAACTCATGAAGTAATAAACAACGGCGTTCACTGCTCTTTCGTATCTCATTAAGTTCTTTAGACATTCAGATATAAGTAAATGTATAACTTGCGCCCTTACTTCCACTTGACTTAGAGCTTAATCAAAGCAATAGCAATTAAATATTAATAACAATTGTAATAATAATAATTATAAATATGGTATTGAATTTAAATAATAACACCAACACGTATATTATTGTTGCTGTTGTTGTTGTTGCTGTTGCTGTTGTTGTTGTTGTTGTTGTTGTTGTTGTTGTTGTTGTTGTTGTTGTTGTTGGCTAAGGTACAGCTTAGCGCACTCAAACAAACCGCTAATCTTTTAGGTTTAGGATTCGAGTTACGGTTAGGGTTAGGGTTAAGGTTTGGGTTAGAGTTAGGGTTAGAAGGTGATAAGAAATGACTTCAGTAAAAATATTTTGAAATCAGAGAACATTCGATACTGTTGGTGTAATTCTGAACAGTTAACCTTACCCCTTTTTACAGTGTTGTCCAGTCTGTTGTGGCTCACATTAAGACAAATGATATCGCATCGCCGTTTGGATTCCTTTTTGAGGAACGGAACCGACAGAAGTTGATAAATCCAAATATTCAATGGTTAGTATCAGGTGAAGTTTTATTGTGAAAAGTTAGTAAAATAAGGTATATGTGGGACTATGTTTTTAATAAAATTGAGATATTAAAGTTACGGTTAAAACTAACGGTTAAATTTACATGCCAGTTGATCTCTGCCCGTTATTCCCTATAATACTTTAAGATGACAAATGAGTGATCGTCAAGCCCTATACTTATCATCTTAAGATATTTCCAAGCTCTCATACATCTAACATATAAAATTTTGTCCATATCATTATCAATATATAGTGGCTTTCGCTTAGGTCGCACATATATGTCAAACTTGCACCTTGGCTCACCATCTGAGTCTTGGTAGCTCAATGGTTAGAGCGTCTTACCGGTCATCAGAACGTTGCTGGTTCGATCCCAGTCTGGGGTTCAGAAATCGTTTTTCTGAGTATAGGGCTCGACGATCATTCACTTACCATCTTAAGATATTTCCAAGCTCTCGTATATCTAAAATACTTTCTTAACCGCTGACGCAGTCGCACTGGTTACCAAGTACCATGTGTTTCCGAGTTTTCCGAGTTGGCCGATTCAGTTCATTAGTAAATTATTCTATTCCAGCAGATTATTTTGAACTAAAACATTAAAATGAATATATTCATCAGTTCTTTTTTGTTATATGTCTGAAGTTGTTAAACGGTCTGTACGCTAAGTGGCGAGCGCTGATTTGCGGCCTAGCCGTGCAATAGATTTTGCCACATACCAGCTAGTTTTGGTGAGAGAATTACCGTGTTTATTTGAAAACAAACCAGATTCAGATATGTTTCACTAAAGTTATTAAGGCAAGGTATTTCTCTTGCGTAATTGAAATTTTATTATCCCTAATTTATAGCAAAATGGTGTTAATGGTCGTCTGTTGGCGTTATGGAATACCGTTTAATGCAAATGGTTGCGTATCTACGCCAATGAATGTCGATCATATAAAATGAATGTATTTTTGCGTTAATAAGTTTGAGGTTGTCAATGATAGTATATTTTCTGGTTATGAACAGCAAGAGGTGTAATTTATTATTTTAACGTTTTTATGCATACGAGCTTTTGTAATTTGTGGAAGATGAATGTTATGTCTCTTGGCGCTATATAAATTTTATTTAACGTAGTGCAATAATTGGATGAGTAGTTGCTTGTTGACTGATTTGATGGTAGGTCTACGTTCTATTTTATTTATATTTTCCAAATTTTTTGGCTGTCGTTGTAATTTTTTTTAATTTTTTTTTTAAATTTTTATATTAGGAGTATCTATCGAGAAATGCTATTTTTAAGTTTGATGGCGTGTGGATCTGACAACATTGATATGGGTAAGCTCTATGTTCACGTACGCGTACACTCACCTCTTCCGGCGATAGTTTCGTTGGATTGTGGTTGTCATTGACATCGCAAAACATTTTATCTCGTCTCTTTGGTCAGAGTAAAGGATGACAGTGAGCAAGGATAAGCCAGTGAACTCGATTTCCATATTTGGAATCCTAACTCCCAATCATTTGTCCGGGCGAAAAGTGAAGCCAAGATGGTCGCCCATGGAGGTAAATTTTGTACGTCAGTTTCAGTCCTCTTTGCGATCTTGTACGTCAGTTCCAATACTTAACATGACTTTAATCTTCAGTTTTTGTTTCGTTTGGCTTCGAAAACATTCACAACCACGGAAAAATTGCTCGGACGAAATATTACTGGACCAGTTTTACATATTCGAGTATTTAAGAGCATTCACTATTGCCATGTGGCCTAAGAAGTATACAAAATTGTCTAAAGATGGTAAATTGACGGTAAAAAGAAGACGTGCGCTTGGTAGTTCGCTAAAGTAATTTTTCAAGACCATTTTATCAGGTTTCTCGTCAGTTTGGTAAATTATTTTAGCGCAAATATATAACCTGTAACTCGGTCTCACTTTGCCGAAATATATTTGAAATTTTCAAACTCATTTCTTTCTTTTGAACATGTTTTGCGTGCATTTTCAAAGAAAACTCTTCAGAAAATGCAAAAAGTCGCAAAGTCGTAGGGGACTAAAACTGACGTACAAAATTGCCCCCCCATAGGCGGCTATCTTGGCTTCACATCTCATTGCCCAATTAGTATTCCAGATAGGTAAATTGAGTTCACTGGGATAAGCTGATAGCATCCCCAAGAAGGTCTGAAGCTGGGCGCGACTTTAAAATTTAACCTATTTTAGGGAAAATTACGTCTGTTTCAGTGTTAGCATATTTTTGAGCTGAGTAAATAGTTCATAGACGGAAACAGTATTTTGAAAAGGGAAGAAGAAGCTGAAGAACAAAATATTTTCGGAATCTGCTACAGTGCTACTGTGGCGTAGCAGTGGGTATTCTTAGCGCTCGTATACATTGGACGCATCCACTTTGCAGTGCTGGCGAAACGCGTTCAGTGCGATAGACATTAAAATGATACAGAGCTAATTTCCAAGCGTTACAGCGTACGTTTACCGCGTCACACTATGCGTCCAAGGTGTACGAGTCCTTAAAGTCAGACAGTACGAAAAGAAGAGTCGTCAAAAAATTAGTTTCATAGACTTGAGTAGCCAGGGTGCCCGGTGCAGCGGTACTGCGAGCTGAAGTAACCTCCTTTCTTGAGGACTACCTCTTCAAAGGGTTAGGGAGAGACTCTCCTGAGAAAACTTTTTAAACCCGGACAGAAGCACCTGCAAGGGCATCAAGACTCCTTCATTTGCTTAATAAGTATTGTTCTAGTAAGCTACTGATCGTAATGAAATAAATTTACGCAATTTGCTCACCACAAGAAAATGTTTCGTTATCGAAAACCTGTGTTTATAAAAACAGTTTAAGTTGAAAAACTGAGCCCGTGATCGTAAACGAACCTCTAAGGGGCTGTTATATGGAGTTGAGCCAGTCCTCTCTTTGTTGAGCTAGCCCTAGTAAGAGGGCTGATTTTCACCTCGCCTTTACATGTGGATTTTATGGCCCTTCAAGCAGGGTTTGATGTAGCGTACATGAGTTATAGAAGGGTCAGCCCTTCTAAGTATGTTTACATGGAAAATGTCTAGCCCTCCTAGGCGAGATCTTGCTTGGGAGGGCTAGAGCTCTCCTCATGTAAACGAAAACAAATTTTACAAGGAATTTTACAGGGAGGCGAGATCAAGGCAAAAAAGGGTCAGCCTTTGTAGGAGGGCTGGCTCGCTTCCATATAAACACCACCTAACGTTTTGCATTTGTTTACTGGTTCGCAATAAGAGTAGGACATATGCTCGGCTAGTTGACTGGTCAATCAGCGTCAGAAAAAATAAAAGTTTGAATTTTATTTTGAAGTAACAAATATTTAAAATGAATACTCCCAATGGCATATCTAAACATCAAACATTACACATAGATGCAATTACAGACAAATGAAATTGGTCTTAGGCAAGATATTTCTCTTCCGTAATTGAAATTTTATTATCCCTGATATATAGTAGAATGGTGTTAATGGTCGCCTATTGGCGCTATGGAGTGCCCTTTGATGCAAATGGTTGCGTATCTACGCTAATGAATGTCGATTGAATAAAATGAATGTATTTTTGTGTTAGTGAGTTTGAGGTGGGCGTTAATGATAGTATATTTCTGGTAATGAAAAGCACAAAGGTGTATTTAAAACAGGCCTTGCTGTATTTCGAACAGTTTTGGCTCGAAGAGATTTGTCTTTTCACAGTGCTGTTTCAACCTTTGTCCAAACGCCAAAGTTATCGAAGTGCTGTTTGTCCCAACAAAAAAACAGCTTTCTAACCACAGCTCGGATATTTTGACAAAGCTAACCGGGAAGATGGCGGCCTGGTATCGTGCCAGAGATAGCGACCTTGAGTTGAACAACGGTCCCCTAAGACCCCTTTTACATGAGACCGTTACGAAGTTGGACCGGCACGACTTGAGACCGCTCCCTATACAAACCCTGGTTTTAGTTTAACACTGGTTTGAAAAATAAGCTTGGACCGATCTCACTCATTTTGGGTGCTGGATCGACACGAATGAGTTCAGACCGGTTCGAACTCCGACCGGTACCAATTTTTTCAAGAAAACCTGAAATCTCTCCACACCAACCATTGATGTGCCGGACAAAATAAGCATTGTGGCGGGGAATTTATGAAAACTTGGAATGCAGTCAGAAATAATTACAATAAAATAGCTTTAGTTTCATTCCGGTCTCATGTAAACACTTCAGAGAATTTTCACTTTCGTAGCGGTCTGATTTCGTGCTGGTCTCAAATAAACAGTGTCTTACCTGGTGGGGAGTTTAAGGAAACACTACGGCAACGTGTCCTTACAATAGAAGCGGTCATTCAAAACAAAAGAAATCAATAATTTTAACTCTCACGAGTACTTTTCTACACCGTACTACTTCTACACAGTATGTCGCCGAGGACATTAGGGACCTTAAGATCTACAACGTCAACTTGAACAAGGACGTCCTTTAAAATTTCGGCATTTAAAGAAAGTACGGTTTATTGACCACCATGCTTGATACTCGAGGTTTGTTTTATGACTCCTAAAACCCTCCAGTTCTCCTAAAACGACAGTAATCTCTGGCTTAATTCAATGTTAAGTAACAGCTTATTTCACTCCGCGAGGGGACGTCGTCCTGAAGACGTGAAAATGGTCTGGGTGGTCGTTGTATGCAGAACGATGACGGTGTTGAGAATGCTCTGGAGAATAAAAATCATTCGTTGTCTTTGTTTTGCATGAAGAACTCTTTTGTTTCAAAGGAAGCGTCGTTGAAGTTGACGTCTGATGGTTGCGGGTTCGATCCCGTCTGGGGCTCAGAAATCATTTTCTGAGTACCGAGCCTGAAGATCGTTCATTTACCTTAATGTATCCAAGCTCTCACGTTTCTCAAACATTAAACTGCTTCAATCATTATTAATATATAGTGGCTTCCGCCTAGGTCGCACATATATATCGAATTTGCACCTTAGCTCACCATCTGAGTCTCGGTAGCTCAATGGTTAGAGCGTCTCACCGGTCATCAGAGGGTTGCGGGTTCGATCCCCGTCTGGGGCTCAGAAATCATTTTCTGAGTATCGAGCTTGAAGGTCGTTCATCTACCTATCGAAATATTCTGAGGTTGGATGCTTCACAACATCTCTTTGCGTGTACATTATTGTACACTCATAATTTTGGATAATCGTGGTATTCGTATAGATCGTTTTTTAACCTAATATATCAAACCTGCGATGAAAGTGTTACCTGTGTGTTGCTGAAAGGATTTGCTTGTCAAGAATTATTTATTGCAAGTACACATAAATGTTACAAAACGCAAACATGCTTTTAGGAGGTGGATTGCAGCGTTTTCACTAAACGTGTGTGGTTTTTCTTTGTTTACAGATGCTTTTGACCGTGAATACAAACGAACGTATCGCACTTTGCAAAAAGAGGGAACTTATTCACTGACAAATGAAGACCATCCTCCAACTACTCGATCAATGTGGTGTCGTCGTACATTCAAGCCACCCACCTTACAACCTAGGCTTCCCCCGAATCGTTACTTCCTTAGCCAAGGACTTGTGTAGGTGTTGGAACTGATGAATTAGAAATAGTACTTCATATACGACTTGAAATGTATAATTTCCAACATCAAACTTAATTAATAATAAGCTTGTTTATGAAGGCTGGACGTTTAGAAAATCTACGAATATACAAATGTGTCTATAAATCTAAATTACTAGAAATTTCTAATATCATTTTGACCATATGACCATATTTGAAGAGAAATTGTTAAAAAGAAAATTAAAATGGTCGTGACACGTCCTGCCTCCACACTCCGTCTTTCTCTATTGTCGTTTATATCTGTTTGCTCTGTTTGTTTGTTTATTTATTTATTTGTTTGTTTGTTTGTTTGTTTGATCGGTGGATTGGTTGGTTTTTTGGTTTAGTTGGTCGTTGTTTGGTTGGTTAGTTGGTTGGTTGGTTACTTGGTTACTTGGTTGCTTGAATGGTTACTAAATTATTTTTGTGATTGGTTGATTGGTCGGTTGAATGTTTTGTTTACCTGTCTGTGACTATACGCAACTTTGCTTGCGACGTATTTGCAGTACGTGGGACGTTATAAAACATCAGTGGGTAAAGATTTAAGTTTGGAACTACCGATCAATTAACCAGAATGCAGCTTTCTTAATTCTTTATTTTACAGGTTGTATTCGTATTCGAGTATACTTGCTTAGAGTTTGGTATGGAAAAATTCCTTCAAGGTGCAAACACCTATCTTACCTCGACCTCAAACTAATGACCGTCTTCGTTTACTAGTTTAAAAATATCAAACATTGTCGACCAATTTTGCACTATTGTGGAAAATGTCATGTAAATTTTTGGGCGACTAAGCTTTCTATATAGTTTACTCTGAGCCAATTTTACCATTGTTTTTGTGTACATATACACTGTGGGCCGTGCGGCTTGTATGTGCAGCATGATATCTTCTCCTAGTTCGCCCCAGTTCATCCTCCATTTTCGTGAGAACACATGAGCCAAGACGATAATCGCGGAGCGCAAAATTGCAAGTGTGCAAAGGCCTGGACAATATGACACTTTACTTCGTGCTGAAGCTTTTAGTGCATTCTTAAATTGTATAAATACGATATCATATACGAATTTACCTTTCTCAAAATTATTGATAATTCATCTATTTTTCGTAGCCAATCTATGACCGTATACAACATCACATGTAGGAAAATCACTAGTGATCTGGATTACATTTCTTAATTTTCAGTTTTTAATCAATGAAAGACATACAGTAAATCCATTGGAGTAAAAGATTGAGAAGCTAATTCAAATACTCATCCAGGCCCGTAGTCAGGCTGGGGCCTGATGGGGCTGTACCCTCCATGAAAATCGTGCGTAGAGATGTTCAGCACTTTTTCCATCAGTGTCTCCAAGCATTTCTAAATTGGTATCGCGATATGTTAACAATAATGGTTAATATACTATATTCAATTTATTAATTTCTTCATACTAAATTATATTTGCACGAATACCCTTAATCACTTTGATTTGAATTGATATGTGCAATCGTAGACGTAGTCAATGTTATCAAACAATGTTAATGGTTTATAAACCGCCTAAGAGGCTGATTGCATGAAGATTTTTAGCCGGGCCTTCTGATAAAATACTTAAAAAACGGAGCCCGCGATTACATGAAGAAAGTTTCAGCCCGGTTTGAGCTACCCTGGTAGAAAATTTCAGCCCGGCTGACCGGGCTGAAAAATCCCATGTAATGCCGCGAAAAAATTTCAGCCCGGGCAGAAAAAATTATTGAGAGGCGTGGGAAGATGCAAATTGCCAAAACAACAAAGGCTACCGACAAATTCCTGCTTGGGTTTACTTCCGATTTCAGTTTTAGCCCGGGCTGAAATATTTCATGTAATCCGGACTTTTTTTAACCCGGTCTGCCGGGCTGAAATTTTCCAGTGTAAACAGCTCCTAAAACACTTAGCTATTGCCTCCCATTTATATCCGATAAAGCAGTGGTCCGGAAAATTTTTAGTTCACGACTTCATGGAAATATTACTGAAAGATCGGCGACCCTAGGCTGTCAAACATGCAATTCCACCTCAAAGTTTCTACCGGTGACTGACCTGAGACATGTCTTTTAATAATTTCCTTTACCATTTTTTTTGTTTGACGTACTAGATTAAAAGCTATTTTATAAACATACAGTACCTACACTTGCTTTTGTCTTATATTGTAATAAAGAATTGTGTTTTTACCATGCAAAAATGTAATTTATCGTAAAAAAACATCGCATCGCGGCAGGCGCTTATTGAGCAGGAACTTGGCTAACATCACAGCCGGTTCCCCATTCCCGCTAGCGGAGAATACACGAAGTACAGTTGTGTCGCGCCAGGATCTAGAGGAGCGCGTTTTAGGTCAAACGATTTCTTTTACATTTCGATCAAATTGAGAGTATTCTTTTGACTTTTTTTTATATATATATATATGGACAAAACTTCACGACCCTCAAATAAAATTTGGTGACGTCAAAAAGGCTAGCGATCCCCAGTTTCCGGAACACTACGATAAAGCACTCCTGTTCATTTTTAAAATAACTTAAAATTGTCCTTGAGAATTAAGAAATCGTTTGTTTGATCGATAGTTTGTATACCATTCTTTGAAGGTGATCGGTGTTGTATCGAATTTAGTTTTTCGGAATCGCACGCCACTGGCTCAAATAATCCTAATTGCTCGAAAGTAAAGTGACCGTCCTTCCGTTCTTCTCGTGTCTCCGATGCCGATTGTTTTGGATTGCCCTGAACGTCTGCATGTCTAGCCCAGTGAAATCTAAAGACTGGAACGATACCTAGTAATGTCTGGGCTTACATCTGAGTGAAGCCAACATGGGGGCAGCCATTTGGGTCAAAAACACGCGTGGGAAAAAATTATACTGAACTTTTATTTTTCATGGACAGTTGATTCTAACAAATATGCAGTCCTAACGACATTGTCTTCCACTTGACTAAGGACAAAAAAGAAAACTGTCAAAAAATCCGAAATTTGGGTGAAGTTTTTCACAATAGATTGCGTGTTTTATCGCGTAGGGGACTGGGATGACCTGCAAATTGACCCACATGTCAGCCTCCATTGATGGCTTCAAAATACAGTTTGCAGGTATCGTTCCAGTCTTTTTAGAGTTCAATGGTCTAGCCTCATCATTACAACTACTGATCTCTCATAGAACCGGATACTCGCAGTGAACTCAATCTCCATATTTGGAATGCTAACTGGCCAATGAAAAGTGAAGCCTAGATGGCCGCCCATGGAGGCCAATTTTGGACGTCAGTTTTAGTCCCCTACGCGACTTTTTATATTTTCTAACGAGTTTTTTTTGGAAATACACACAAAACATGTCTTCAAAATAGAGAAATAAGTTTAAGAATATTAAATATATTTCGACAAAGTCAAACCGAGTTACAGGTTATATATTTTCACGAAAATAAATTACCAAACATACGAGAAACCTGATAAAACGGTCTCCAAAAGTTACTTGAAGAAAGTACTAAGTGCAAGTCCTTTTTTTACCGTTAGTTTACCATCTTCAGACAATTTACTACACTTCTTAGGCCACACCACAATAATGAATGTTTTTAAATACTCGATTATGCAAAATTGGTCTAGTAGTATTTTGTCTAAACACTTTTTCCATGGTTGGGAATGTTTTCGAAGCCAAACCAAACAAAAACTAAAGATTAAAGTCGTGCAAAGGACTAGAACTAACGTACAAGACCGCGAAAAGGACTGAAACTGACGTCCAAAGTTATTCTCCATGGGCGGCCATCTTGGCTTCACTTTTTGCCCGAGCGAATGACTGGGAGTTAGCATTCCAGATATGGAAATTGAGTTCACTAGATACTCGTGAACAAATGCCCGCGATTTTTTGGTCACCGTAGACAAAATGTTTCGTAATTCCTTCGTAGATCTTCCATAGTATGGACTGGGAATGGCGACCAGAGATGGATTGGAGACCGCAACTAATCCTCAATCGCGTGATCGAGACAGTGTTCATGTTTATGTGGAGTGTGAGGAGAACGATGGCTACGAAGATGACTTAGAGTGCGAGGAAGAGTTTCCTTTGCAGCTTTGGTCGTTGGCTCCAACAGATGAATGGTAAGAGCGAAGCTGCCTGCTTATGTGCGATAATCTGGGCTCAACAATTTCACAAAATGTCGAATAAATTATGTTGTAACAGCTTTAGCCCCTCGAAACATAACTTGTAGAGTTCCTGTTTGATTTTTGACAAACCTCGCACGTTTTTTCAGGTTATTGTAAGAGTTGTTTTGAATCAATTAGTGCGGATCAGGGGATGGGGTGTAGCTTTTGTTTACTTTCCGACGCATACTGCGGTTAATTGTGACATTATTTGTAAGTAGAGGATGCTTTGTTCGTCAGCTTTTCATATTTATATATAACTACAGTAGCAAGCGTGACAAACCCGCTTTACCATGAAGAAGCTTTGCCGTTCAGTTTCGTTCGTTTTGGGTCTTGTTAAACCGATTTCCGTTTCTTGATACGCACTAAGTGCAGGTAACAGGAAGTTTCCTTTGTGAGACAGCTTTACTTAATGTCTCCCATCTCGGGTAACAACGAATCGAATTATACTTTATGAAGATTTCTTTATCCAGCGACATCTTTTACTGATGATACGGTAACAATTGGCTGTCCCGTGAAAATATTCAAACACGTGTCGAATATGATGGTTAGAAGTGAATTATGTTGTTCATAGAAGTAGGATGGGCTGGCTCAGTCTTCTCACTTTTTACTGGCATTGACATCAGCCAAAGGTATCCGTAACTGATATTATCCAAACGCATGTTTGTTTGAGAGAGATACGTCCTGAAGGATAAGCAAGTTATATTC
Source organism: Heliopora coerulea (assembly GCA_030142905.1). NCBI lineage: Eukaryota > Metazoa > Cnidaria > Anthozoa > Scleralcyonacea > Helioporidae > Heliopora > Heliopora coerulea. The sequence goes on along the minus strand of JASJOG010000077.1, from coordinate 1,298,452 downwards.
CGTTGAGGTTCAGTTCAGCTGACGACAATGTTCGATCAAAACTTTTAACTGTACAACAGTTGAATAATCGTTTGGAAATTAAGGTATCATATTACCCCAATGTAAGCCTGAATCCTATGTAAATTCAAATAATCTTATCTCAAGATTTATAACTAGGGGGTCTTATGATAGATGTTGCATAAAATATAACATGAAATTGGAATATGAATGAAATGTACACTCAAAAAAAAAAACAAAACTACATAAATTTCGCAAAATCCGGCATTTTGTAAGCCTTACATTTAGAATATGAAGTTGGATTCAGAAACAAAAATAGATGGATTAGAAAGATAAATCCTCTGTGGGAATTGATAGGGCGTTTCATTAGATATTAGATGCAAAAGTACAGTACTGTTGAGGATCATTGACTACCTCTTGGCAGGGATTACTGGGCTGCTAGGAGTTTATTATGATTAATTTAAGGCTTAGCACTACACACACATTCATAAAGGCAGGCATAACAGGCTGCTGTTATGAAGGTTCCTGGAAGAAATGTTGGCAACTCTAATGGCAACTTTATGAATTGGCTCAACTACAATCATTGACAAATTTGTTGGAACAAAACAGATGTCTACATGTCACTATCCCTCCAACTCCCTATTCAATGTTGCATTGCAAGAAAAGTATGTTTGCAGCTTCTTTTGCAAAATGCTTACCTTGTTCATCCATGTGCAAACAAACCTGAGAGGGGGAAGCACAGGTTACAGTGAAATATGATATCCATTCAAAACCAGATCAGATTACCTGATGACTTTGGAGGGTATAGCTCAGGGTTTGCAGGTGCCCGGCACTCAGATGGTCCTGGGCAGAACCCTGGTATTTGAAAAGTTTACTGCTCTATGTTGGCAGTTAACCATTCTACAAATCATAAGTCATATATATCAGTATATATTTAACATCTCAACATAATTATCAGACTGAATATAGCTGGAAAAATCATGATATGTCATACCATTGGGCCAATATGATGCTTAGTACTACTATCACATGTCCATCAGTTTATAATTGAATTCTGCATAAGATGTTATAAGCAAATACAAAGTAAAAAGTAAAAAAAAAAAAGAATTTGAGATTAAAAACAAATGTTTTTGATCTACAAGATCATCTTCATCATATTTAAACCTACTTTAGATGAACAAGTGAGCTCTTTTCATCTTTTACAATTCCCATATGGGGTTACATGATAACCTTTGTTATAATAACTTTTGTTATTGTTTATAATAACCTTTATGTTAAATCTGAAAATGATCATGTTGACTGAAAATACATATTTTTTTTTTCTTAAATCATTTTTTACCTTTTTAGCTTGTATTTACTCAGTACATCAGTACACCAACTGGGGTTCAGGTTAATGTTTCAAAAGTGCATCACAATAAGTTATAACTTAATCATTTCAGTGCAAGAAGAAAAACAGCATTTTCATTGGCACCTCCAAAACTTCCATTGCATTCACTTCTCATCCAAATGAAGACAGTATAATTTTTTCTGAAAACTAACTTTCAGAAAATATTCTTTAGATTGAAAACTTTTGAACGCTCACCATTTCATTGTATTGTATTTGTATTGATGGGAGACAATAAAAAAGTTTCAAATAGGACATGAATATCAATACACAATATCTGACTTAGTAGTAAGATAAGTTAATTTCTAATGATTAAAAAAAAAGAATGCAAAATGATTTGCAATTCTTGTTAAACACTATGAAACAATGAAAAGAATAATAAAGGCATTGACTGTTGACTTTGACTGTGGATTGGCAGAGAAGGAAAATTTTTTCTCACAGTACTTAGAGTCCTTGTTCATTAGGAAAACAAGGATGACTGCGTGCAGAATGATTGCAGCTGATATGGGTTTTGATCTCTTCGTAGAAGTGCATAGCATTTTGTGAATTGGGACACATTAATTCCAATTCTGTTAACTGTCCCTAGAGTTAAGCTAAGGAGAGAGCTGTTCATTTCTAATTTACAATAAAAAAATTCCACTGTACAGTTAAAACCAGAGGGCGAAATGAAATACTGAGATAGAACACATAATAAAAGAAAGAATACCATAAATGTAAGAGTTAAAACCAGGAAGCATTTAAAGAGCATAACAGGCCTAACCCTTTGAGATGTAATGGTACAGTATCACTTTGCTAAATACAATTTTCTGGTGTTTGTTAAATTTCCCCAGAATACAATTCCAAAAGGCTTACCATGATTTAAAGTCTAAGTCAATAAACAGGGGCTACATGAAATCTAGGAAAATGTGTATACTGTGCCCTTGCTTGAGCATCTGTAGCATACTGGATGGGGCCAGAAAAGTTTTGTATTTTTAAGGTCTAGACTGTTGGAAAATCACTTCCTTAATCCAAAACAAAATAACTTGTATCAACAATTGTATTTTAAACAATTATAAGACATTAGAAAAGTCAGAGAGTTTAGTTAATATTACATTTGTTCGTAACCTGACTTCTAAATTTGGGTGCTCAAATTCCGTGCCCCCAAAATTGGTATGCTAATGTTCAAATCAGCTGCTGGTACATAGAAAAATCTAGAACTAGAAATTCTTTTGTACTAACTTAATGTCTTACATTGTTGTATATTTGTTTTCAGTTATGTAATTGAAATTCAAGTTGAAATTATTAAATTTGTCTAGATTGCCAACCAATATAACCCTTGCTTTCAATCGACTGACTCAATTGATCACTCTGGTTATTTAATCAATGAGTATAACTCTCAAAACAAGTCCTGTTAGCTTTTTAATTTTTAGAGGTCTCCAGCAAGCTGCATAAAATTGTTTGGCAGTAGTAAGAATAAATGTGTAAAGTGATGTTGTGGGTTAAAGCAGTAGAGACAGACTTTATGCAGTGGTACATTTATGTGAATGGAAACATCGGTTATCCTAAACTTGTTGCAAGCTAAAAACAGAAACAATTAGATAGAAGATGATAAAGTTATACATTTCAATGAATTCATGTTTTCTTGTCAATATCTAATATGAATTTGCATCTAAACTCCAGCAACTAAAACCTTACCCACTCATTTAGGACTGAGGGTAATAATACATATATTAATGTGCATATTAACAATATGCTCATAAGTGAGTGAGAAAAAGTGCCCTAGGCCCTTCAATGGAATTGAACCCATAATCTTCTGATGGCTGCAAGGTTCGAATTAGAGAGAAATGTCGATTCGCAAAAAAATTCGTAAATTTCGCGGTGAGGCGTGTTTACCACAAGTATCAAACTACACTGCTGGAAACGTTAACAAATGCTATTTTCCAATTTCCGACTTTTTGTTTACTTGGCGCGTGTAAATCACGTTCAGGCCATTTACAGTCGAAACCGGTGCTTTATTGCGGACTACATTGCAATATTTCCCCCGCAACAAAGCAATTTTGGTTCCTACAACCCATGTTGATGTATAGCTACGCATTTTATTCAAATCACCTTCGAACTTCTTGCACAAGGAGCATTTAATCATCGTGACCTTACCATTCGTGATGACCTTTTCTAGTTCACAACTAAATTCCTTTTCTCATTTTACTACCGTGTTCAGAGCGACAGAATACTCTGCCATTCTGTTGACGAAGTAACAAAACAAACACGCCTGTTGGATCTCTGAAGTAGCTAGCGCAAACAGCCACGTGCAGGAAATGTTGTCTGAGCATTCGCCGGAACGTGTGACGCAAATAGTAAGCTTGTCATTGCCTGGGATAACAACAAAATGGGGGCCCTTAAATTTCGCACCAAATATTTAAATATTTCATACGAATTTCTGGCATTTTTTTAAAAAAAAAAACATTGCACACGCGAAATTCTTGAAGTCGTATGTATACATGTCATTGAAAAATTTGGATTCACAAAAATAAAACTTTCGATTCGCAAGTGGCAAAAATCGACTCGCAAATTGTGAATTGCGACCTGCTAATTCGAACCCTGGGCTGGTGAAATCCTTTTACTGTTAAGGCAGCACAACCAGATGGTGAATTGGCATATAAATGAACATGCTCAGTAGTGTGTAGAGCTAGGAGGAGCTGCTCACCTAGGAAATTTTATTGTCACAAATTGTTAGGAAAAGACTGTTTTCAGTTGGATTTTGTTTTCATTTTCTTGGAGTTGGGTAAGGTTCTAGCATAAAACAAGGACATTGACTGTCATTGCCATTGAGACTAACTGTCATAGCCTGACTGTAATTGCTGTTGAGCACTTGTCCCTTCACTTAGGTAGAGGTTAGGTGTGTGGTGATTTTGTTGTCATTTTAGCATGCATGCCTTACTATCAAATAATTGTATCCACCATGATGCTGCAAAGGTTTACAAGCCATTTACTCAAAAAATATGTTTCTTAGCATTACACCTACTGTATACTAAGTAGAGTGGGAATTTGAGAAAAAAATTGAAGATGCATAACCAAGAGTAGTCATAATATTATTGAATGAGAGGTGTTCTCTGGTTTAAACTATTTACTATTACAAGCTTTTGACTGCTAGTTTGCAGTCTTTGACAGGTGGAAGAGACCTGTTGAAGACTGCAGACTTACTCAAAAGCTTGTAATGATAAATAATTTAAACCAGAGAATGTCTCTCATTTGATATTATTAGAACAGGATTGTTAATGTGTATCACACCAACCAGACACATTTCCAACTCTACAATCATTGAAAATGTATATGTACATGAGACATGTTACAACTTGCAATCTGCTCATACATGGAAATATATCACACCATTATGAACCATTACATAGCTTTTGCTCATCATGCCAGCATTTGTTGGTTTTCCAATGCATCATTAGCACATAACAAGTCAAAAAATGTCATTGGGTACTGAAAATTTACATCAATCATGAAAAAAAACTTGTGTGCTGGTGAATCACATTTAACAATAGACATTTTTTCACCATGTATACAATTTCAAATATTTAAGCCAAAAATTTTAAAAATCATTCATTCAGAGCTTCAGTTATAACTTCAATATGTTTAATTTTCAAAAAGTCTGTAATGGTTTTCAGATCCCTCGTAAGTCCTTCCCCCTCAAATCTTGCATAGTATTGTCGTGGAGGAGGTTTTAAAAACTCTCTGTCTAATGATTAGTTAGAGTGAATGGGTGCTTCCTGGTTTGGCAGTCCAGGAATTACATTGGTTTCTTCAGTCCTAGTTGAGGTCTAGAAGTTGTTTTCCAGTAAAAATGTACTGTGGGCCAGGCATTTGTGTATTGGACACATAGTTTGCAATAGAAAATGGCTTAATCAGTTGATGGGTAACAGGTATCCCTTGTATCAGCCAAACTAGGCAGGTTTGTACTTCAGAATAATTTTTAAATTTTCTTGATTAATTAATGAGTGAATAAACATAATAAAATGATGATAATAAATAATGAAATGAAGAGCTGAAATTAACAAAACAATTGTTTCAGTATAAATTAAATTTCTTATTTCAATATTTTTTTTAAAATATTTATTAACAGTTTTATAATCCGTCCAGTCAACTTCATGCTTGATATGTGCAGTCAAACACACTGCACTTAATCCCTTAACTTAGGACTCTTTTTGCCTAACATCCCCAGACATAGATGACCTTATCCCTCTTTCCCATAACGTGTTACTCAGGATGATTTGACCATGCAAGATTTAATTTATCAAGAATAATCGGTTGCCGGAAGCCGTACCTTGCTGTCATGCAACGGATGAGTAGCCCCAGTTTCTAAACAATACATACTGTATCAGTGACCCGTCAGGGTTAGAGTTAAGGTCAGATGCGATCATGGCTGGCATGTTTGTTTTTTTCTAATTAGTATTGAAATGTTAAAGGTGTCACTCAAAAGCCTATTTCACTTTAAAAGAACGAAGATTAAAATTTATAATGTTTGAGTCTAGAGGCTAAGTGAACCAAATGTTTGTCGAGTTAAGTCTTCGTTGTTTGATAGCCTGGAGGGATAATCTCTCCACATTCTCACACTGCTACCACCTCAATGTTGTCCCAGTCAGTAGCCCGCAACATCCAAACAATTGAAGAACACTTGAGACATGACTTTAGACTTGTGCTCTAAGGCTTAGACTTGACTTGAGACTTGGTCCTAGGGACTTGGGACTTACTTGAGACCAGTGAACTCTGTTTATGGTTCACCGCTTGAGACTTGAATTTAGGGACGTACAGACTAGCTCGGTTACGGGTTCGATTTCCGTCAGGGACTCAGGGTAATTTTCGCCAATACGGTGGCTCAGTTGCAGCAGAACAACGACATAAGCGGATCCATAGGTGGGTGCGAACTCTTTATTCAATGTCAGGAAATGTTTATGGACGTTTTTATATGATTAACTGCATTGTTTCATGAAACAATAGAATATCTAAGTGGACAACGAACTTACAGTAGTTATAACGTTTCTGACTGTTAATTTGGTGCAATTTAATATCACGTAGCAATCTGAATCCGACATTCTGCAGTCGATGCGCCTTACACAGCAATGCTTTTTCAGGTAGGTGCATGTAATATACCCAGGCATTGTCATAGGCATTTGAACCTTCATCATATATATTACTTACACGAAAGATTTAAAAATTATATACTACTATTATATCACAAGGTAGGTACAGGCAATTCCGCTCAAAATTGTCGGCTATTCGTGGCTTCTAAATCAGCGGAAACCTTCCCACTAGCAAAATATCTGATGTTCATGTAAATTCCGGGAACCTGTTACACAAAAGCAACGAATTCTTCTCAAGAATATTGAACTTGTTTATTTCTGCTGTTGTGGATTGACAATTTATAAACACCCAAGTTTGTCAACTGTCACCCAAGGACATTCCATTGTTCCAAGTTTAATTGGATCCTCCAACAAAACCTTTCATATTAAACTTTTGAATTTGTTGAGTATTGACATAGTTGTCTTCCTCAAAACAGTATTTGGTTTCTGAACTGCTGTCAGAAAGCATTATTATTTTTTTGCACTCGACTTCGACGGTCGTTTGCGTTTTATGCGCCCTCATTTACAAAAACCAACGCGGCCGCTAAAATCTTAATAGAAGTCCAAACCATGTTTTCCAATATATTTATTTTTTCTTTCAGTTGGTATCATGGGAAACTTGACCGTAAGACATCGGAAGAGCGACTTCTAAAGAATGGGCTGCCTGGTAGCTACTTAGTTCGTGAAAGTGAGCGGAAACATGGCCAATATTCGCTGTCATATTTAGGTATAAGCAGAGTTATCAGCCATTTCAGCGTGACATCCTTGTGTGGTGATTACTACATTGGCGGACGACAGTTTGACTCCTTGCGAGAACTGATTGGCTATTACACCAAATACTCATGTCTGTTAAAAGATGAAAAACTCGAACACCCTGTGTGTCCCCCAGAACCTGTTTCCCTGCGGAACAGAGTGGTGGCGAAATGTTCCTATAAGAAACGCAACGATACGGAAGAGCTAAGGTGCGTAAACTAGGCATCGACGCTACGTGTATGTATATCAACCAAATATATGTAGAAAATCGAGTTCCAATTCATATCTGAACCAAAGTTACATTGTAAGTAATGAGTAAGTCTGACCGATAACCATTTCTCTCCATCCGGTATCCCCTTCGTTCTCGTCTGTTATACACAGATATTAGAGTCTTGGCAAGGTTCGAAAAAGTTGGGGGGTTAGCAGTGGATTGCTATCCCGATGAGGACCCTAGAGTTCTCGGGAACAAATTCGCAATTGTTCTGAAGTTCATTGGGTTGAACAAATTTAAATCAGATTGTCAGAATAAAATAAGAGCTGTTTTCACATTGTGTACCCTCAAAAGCTACCTTTAATGTTAGCGACAATTTCATTTGCATTGTTAGTAAGACGTTAATTTGTGCACTACACAGAAAAAGAGCTTCACACCAAACGACCCCTAGCAAAACGAAAGTATTAAGTAATTTCTTTAAAAAAGCCTGGTGACACAAAGTTAACTATTGCCCTCCTTTGCACAACAAGTAATATCTTTCAATGCACAAAAAATGTAGGAAAGCCATAAATCAATACAAATTTTATCAAACCGATCCAAAAACTGCACGGAAAGTGGTATTGGACTTAACAAAATGTACTGGAATTTATATATAACGTTTTTGAAGATTATCCATCTTGTACCTTACAAATGAACCAACTTGTAAGGACTCGATCTTCGAAAAAACTATGCGGCAGCCGACTCTCTCACTTACTACGGCCCTGGGTATAATCACTATGAACGCCATAATTTGTCATTCCTTAGTCATTTTATCTCTATCAATATCGATTTGAAAAGACGCGAAATCAACCACTGGACGCTTGTACGACTTGTTTACTTGTTAATTTACTGTTTGTTATTGAGCCAATTACACTACTGTAACATGTGAAGTGTTGTTGTTGTAGCCGTCATGATGTCTCGTGCAACCTACCTGTACAATCTACACTGAACGACTTGTAGTGACACTTTCATACTGCTGTAGTTTTGGATGTTCGTTCACGTTCGTTAAGCTCAAATTAACTTCAGAAAGACAATTCCTGAACCCCCAGACGGAGATCGAGCCCGCAACCTCGTGATGACCAGTAAGACGCTCCAACCATTGAGCTACCGAAACTCGGATGGTGAGCTAAGGTGCTAGTTCGACATATGTGGTGCCTGTGAGGCAACCACGATGTGTTAATAATTCTACTGAATACGACTGATGTTTAGAATGTGGGAGCTTGGAAATATTAATATTGTAGTTTTGAAACAATAAGTTGTTTTTCTCTTTCAGTTTCATTACTGGAGATGTTTTTGTGATAGAGGATGTAATCAATCGGAACTGGCTCTGGGTAACGTCGCAAAGGAATGGGGAGAGGGGCTTGGTGCATAGAAGCTATGTTGACGATGCGGTAGGCACATGTTCATATTGGGCAAAAAAAATTCCAGGGTTTCCGGTTTTTCGACCCTACTTAGTTTTAGCCACCGAAATTGCCGACCCTAATCTTTTTATTAATCTTTGCAAGGAGCCTGGGCCCGAATTGCAGCATGAGTTGCATCTTGGGGTAAGAATCATGGTGGCCGATCCGGGAAGCGTGCTGAAAATAAGTTTGAATGAATCTTACTGTCACGCATGGACACTAAAAAAGAAGTAAAAAAAAAGGAACCCGACATACCCTAAGTTTTTTTCAACAAGAAATAGGAAACCCAGGTATTTTCTTTTTGGCCTTGTCAAAAAAAAAGAAAAAGTAAAATTCCCAAGTCTTAAAATTTTAGGAAACACTTTACTCGAACCCATGCTGGCTGGCTACCCGAGTCTAGTAGCTAGTTCTGTTTGATGCTTCTGCGACATTTACACGAGCCCTGGTTAAGAAGGGAAAAGCCAGTTCAGGTTGTCAGGGACTCTTGTGTCTAGTAGCGTTTTGTTTCAAAAAATTCGCATTATTCAGCCTCGTCATCCCAAATCCATTGCCCTTTTTTCACTTGTTTAACCATTTCTCGCACTTTTTATGCGGAAATGTCGAGCAGGGTCGATCTAGCGACGTGTTTGCATGACGAAATAACTTGCTCAACCCGGCTTAGCTCAAAGTCCGGGTCAGCTTGTAAACGCTATCAATAATTTGTTCGTAGACGGGCTGACTCGGGCTAGCAAGCAGTCCTGGATTGGAGGCCAACCTGGACTCCTGTAAAAAGGTCCCATACTTGCTTCGTCAATATTTTTGTTCTTGTTGCCGTTTCGCCATTTGTATGGCAAAAGTGGATGTCATTGTTAACATGCTGTGGAAAATGTATTCTAAATGCACCTGTGACCTTTTTCGAAAGTTTGAATAGCATCTATAACTCTCCAGCTTACACTGGCACTTGTTTACTTCAGGTTGAAGGGCTCAGTCCTCACGCCGGAAAACCGTAAGTACAGCGTGCATTAATTATTCTTGAGTTTCTGGGACAGAAACTGATCATGAAAGATTACATTTGTGTGGGAAACTTACATGTGCATCCTGCTCATAGTTTACCTGAAGTTTGGTGGAAAATTAATGAAATGAGAGATGGAGGAATAGGATTTAGCTTATGTTAGTAAGAAAACCAGGGAAGCCTTACTTCCTTCTGGGATATGATAGAAATTATGGACACGTACAACACGACAGTCGTCAAAAGTGTTAAGGTTTAAATTTTGACTATATTGTGGAAACTTCGGGTTTATGATTTTTTTTCTTCTCTACATCAGGCGGCGTTATATACGTTTCCTTCCTTTTTTTCTAGAGTTTTGTTTTAACTTGAAGGAAAGTCTAGCTGTTTGAAAACTCAATTGCTTTTAATACTCTAGGCTGACCTATGATATGGTATCGTTGTTGCTTTGCTAGGAAACTTGCATTGCCATATGAAATATAGGTACTACTCCAGTATAGCGGACCAACCTTACCGCTGGTCTTTTTAAACAGCAAAGTTCACTTCCCTAACGACGGAACTTAAAACGCCGCTAGTTTATGGAGATATCTGCTAATTTAAAGAAGATAAGAATACTTTGCAAAGACTTTTCTACTCGAAAAAGGCTTACTGTTTGACCTACTGGCTAAAATCTCGCTATTATCACTCTTTCTTCATCAACGTCCAACATTATTTCCAGACCAAACCAAAGCTCTAACCCTAATCCTTAGCCGAGTTAAATACAGATGATGAGAAAGTAAATAGCTTACGTCTGTTCATGATACTTTTTGTCTCTTTCATTTCAAATAATCAAATGTATATGTACTTTCACATACGTTTACATCCATAATTTTCCCGCCTAACGCTGCCTTTCTTGCCAACTGAGCCTGTAAAAAACACCAGCGGCAAGGTGGTTCGCTAAAGTGCAGCCTAGCTGAAATATGTGCCTCCCGAGGGGAAAACCTTCCTAAAATGTGTTTTATTTACGCCTAGAAATCATTAAGGAAGTAGATTCCGCCTCCCAAGCTGTTCTTCAATTTAATTGATTCTGGAACAGCTTATTCATCCATGCATTGTCGTCGTTTTTAGTTAGGCACCAAAATCTAAAGAAGTTATTGAGAGAAAAGTATCTTCTCACTTCCCCCGACTTGTTTTTGTTTTTTCTTTCCTGTGAAGGGGAAGATGGAGTTTTCTTCAATAATTTATGTTGGATACAGAAATATTTTTATTGCGAAATTTTAACTCTCGTGGTTAACCAAATTATATGAAACTAAAGCCATGGCCAAACACTTTCAACATTTTATTGAACACCTTTCAACATTGTTGAACGATGCTGAAGTCACCGATGGCCAAACACTTTCAACATTTTATTGAACACCTTTCAACATTGTTGAACGATGTTGAAGTCACCGATGGCCAAACGCATTCGGCATGGTCCAGCATCAGCAAGATCAATATAAATGTTGAACGCATGTTGAACAAAATTTTGAACGTGTTCAAATTTCTTTGAACATCGTTCAACAACGTTCATCATCATTCGACATGGGTGACTAAACGCGTTCAACATGTTGCATGCTACGATGTTGAACAATGTTGAATAAAATGTGGAAAGCGTTTTTGGCCAGGGCTTACACCAACCAGGGTTTGGTCGAACGGAATATGGATAGCTTCTCGAGTGAATAAATTGTCATTCAGCTTTGAATGGTTGAACTTAAAATTTATTTACCATATAGTGAACTAGACCATATATTGTATTTGTATGTGGGAGCTTGGAGATATTCACGGATGATTGTTGGACCTTCATCGCGGCAAAACCTCGCAAAAACGATTTCTGAGCGCCAGACGGCAATCATCAAGAAGTTGCAAGTTCGATTCCCATGTGGAGTTCGGAAATCGTTTTTCTGAGGTTTGACCTTGACGACTGTCCAGAGATGATCTAAAACCATTTTGCATCTACCTCGCTGGTAGATAGTGTTATTTGTGCAATCTGATTGGTTCCTCTATCTTGGAATATCCTCCACTATTCACCTCCGAGCAAAACAAGATGGCGTCCAATTATGTTTACGTTACGCAAGGAGCACTTTTTTTCAATAAACGAAGTCGTCGTGCCAGACAACACTAAAAAAGCAACGAAATTTGGTAATTAAGTTTTCAAAGATATATAGTTCGTTTATTTTTAGAGAGAAATGCACTCAGGATGTGTTTCAAAATGTTTTGTTTAAACTGATGAGTGGGCGACAAGTTGATATCCCGTAAAATTGTGAAAATATCAAAAAAATATGTATGAAAACAATTTTGCGAGGCATATGCTGAAGCAACTATTCACCTGTACTTCTGTGAATAATTGTTCTTTATTCTTTGAATCACCATGATTGGTAGATTAAAGTATGGGTGGTGGTGTTCACTCGCCTGGATGTATACGTTGGATAAGCTATTCAGGTTCTGAAGAACCAGCCCCGGATCGGTGGTGCTGGATTAACCCCCGTGAAATTTAAATCACAGGAACCAAGAGAAAACCCAAAAAAAAATCCGTCCGCAGAGTAAATTACTGAAACATTTAATTTAACGTTTTGGAAACAGATTTTAAGCGAACACGGATGAAATGAGGCCAGGTGAAGACATGTTAAAACAGGATATTACGTTCACTGACCCAAAAGATTTTATTCACGAGCTTTCGGCCACCAGTCTTTGGCCATAACAGGTGGAAGGTTAATGAAAAATAATTTACTTACTAGCTGAATATATAACATACATAGGTGAATAAAGGATAAAAGTAGAAATTACAAAGAGCTAGAGCTACCATAGTTTGTTGACAAAAAAAGAATATTGGCCCGGGAGTGGTTTGGAATTGTCGTTGGCGATATGCCAGAATTCTGGTGATTTCCTAATTTTGTAATTTCGTCTATCAATAACTCGTCCGTTCGTAAAGCCAATTTCGTGGTCATGTTTCCATGCATGATTAATGATGTTGGAACCTTGTGTGTGGTTCTCGACGTTCTTGATACGTTTCTTTTTCTTGGTCTCAAAGGATCGTCTGGTTTCTCCAATGTAGTTCCATGAACATTTTGAGCAAGATATTTTGTAGATAACGTTCGGTCGTTGATCGATAGGTACTCTGTATTATGCTGACGGAAATTCTTTTTGTAAGGTCCGTTGTGGTGTGGTGGTTACGTGGATTTTTAAGGATCACCTACTGCATACCAGTAATGGTTATGTTTGAATCTTTGTACTAATTATTTATATCCTGTTTTGTCTCATTCTCATTTAGGTGGTTTTTTGATAATTTGACAAAAGATGAAGCTAATGATCTGTTGATGAAGGGTAAGTACATGGTGCCGTGTATATTTTCTATCGTAGAAGTATCTTAGTGGACCAATGGCCTGAAACCACAGTGCCGACTTATGAATGTCAAATTATCCATAGACAATGCATACAGTGTGTACAATCATTGACAATTTTTGTTGGAACAGTTTAAAAACTTTCTTTGTAGTTGCATGAAAGATGGACGTGGTGAATTTGATCCCCGTTCTCCCTCTCTCAATGTTGTTTCCATGTGGATGAACATTGTAAGCGATTTGCCAGAGAGGCTGCGAACATCCTTTTCTTACAATACAATATTGGTTGGAAGGACAGGGGGATCGTGTAATAGATAGCTGTTTAGTTCCAACAAATTTTTTAACGACTGTAGCTAAATCTTCGAAATCAAAATTATTTGTAACTAAAATTCGAAAAATTTGTAACTAATCAACAATGTTTTTCTCTCGGATTTCTCTCGGAAATGACCGTATCTCTGCGGCAAACGTTGATGACACATACCGTACTAGCAGGCTGTGAGTTAAAAAGAAGACTGGAATGGTTTCCTATTCGTTCATTATCGAGTGAAAATGCTAATGTCGCCTTGCCTCTGCAGAAAAAAAGCCACCAGGTGGCTACGCGAATGACATCATCGAAGTTACGTCGTGAAAAATTTAACTCGTTTGATTTGTTACCACTTTTTTGTTTGTTTGTTTGAGTTGGCGCGTCGCTTATCAAGAACGGCTACTCCTACGAATATCTTTATGTTTTGATGACGTGACATATCCTCAAAAAGTGGCATCGCATTTGCAATCAAAAAACCGCACGTAGAAATGCAGTTTTCAAACATATACCGTTATCAAATTTACTGTTGGTGACATTGCCTTGGAAACAGGCAAACATTGTCACATAACCCAGCGATCCAGAGAAGAAACAGATCTTGGTTTATTGACCCGACAGAGCAGGGTTCTGCCCACGATGAGCGGCGCCGACGGTAGTGCACCAAATATGTGACAGGAAAACTTCTGGTGATCGTTGTTATTTTTTACTTGAGTAATATTGACCATTATTTGGTAAAATATAAACTGCGATTTACACACAATAACCTACCAGTGATCCGCTGAAATATGGTATCCGTTCAAATTAAAAACGGATTGTCTGATGACTTTGGGGGGATGACCCTGGGCCAGCATGTCCCCAGTACTCAGATGATCCTGCGCAGAACCCTGCAGAGAAGATTACCCGACCCGGCATAAGAAACGCAAAACTTTGGAGAAAATCTGTCACAGCAAACAAATGAGAACCGTATGGTCTCCAAGACCCCTCGCCTATTGGGGGCGGCGTGTGGTCACTCAGTAATGCGACCCCTCTCGCTTCCTAGATGTGACCCTTTGCCTCCAAAACTTATCTGGAACGATGTTAACCGATGAGAAAACACCCATAACAATTATGGCACTACGTATTACGGATTTGAATATTTCATCTTTTGCACACAGATATGTGCCACCCTGTCTCGTGCCTGGGTATTTCTGTTTATCATTTCGCATATTGTTGCACATATATGCATGTTCATGCATATCTATTCCAGTGACCCACAGCGTTGAAATGAATGATTATATTTCAAATATATTGCAGAGGGAGTTGTGGGAAGTTTTCTTATTAGACCAAGCTCTGGACGGACTGGTGATTACTCTCTTTCAGTCAGGTAGGTGGACGGTGTTATGTACAGTATTACTTTGAAACATTTATAATTCTTTAATAAATGAACGGACGGGCCAACGGACGATAACATCTTAATTCAAACTGCCTGCGAAGTGAGTTGTTTTAAATCTGTGTTTGTTGAAAAAGGCAAAGATTAAAACTTTTGAGATATATATGTTAGAAATGTGGGAGCTTCTAGATATCTTGACACGATAGATGAACGTTAGTCAAACTCTCTCCTCAGAAATCGTTTTTCTGAGGGTAGAGCTTGACGAACGTTCATCTATCATCTCATTAAAACTTTTATTTGATCCAATTGTGAAAGCACCCGATAAACGACTCTTGGACACTTCAAAAAACTAACCTGGCTTTTTGGTTAATCTCAGTGTGGCTGCAACTACCAGCTCAAAGACTACAGTGGTATTTGTCCGTGGTGAAATTTTTTTCCCTGGTGTGGTTGCAGCCGGCAGCAATATGTTTTTTTTCTTTTCAGTATCGGTGGTATTCATTTCTTCACCTCTGTAAATCTTTATTAATGCAATAAAAACAGAACATTTTGCATATCTCATCAATCTAATTTAGCAAATACATTGAAATATTCTATATAAGTTTTAGAAACATAATTAAATAAATTGAGGGAAGGAGTCTCTTTATATCGGCTTTTCTTCCAAAAATTTCCGAATCATAATACTGTAAACTTGACAATGCTGAATTGCTGATTAACTTTGAGGATTTAATGAATAATAAAAAAGAGTGACGAAGAACAGCTCAGTTTATAGAAAAATCTTTTCCAGAAACCAGGCCAAGACAGGGCTTCTCGAATCAGCAGTATTATGTTAAATGCAATACAATATATGGTCTAGTTCACTACATGGTAAATAAATTTTAAGTCCAACCATTCAAAGCTGAATAACAATTTATTAGCTGGATAAGCTATCCATACTCAGTGCGACCAAACCCTGGTTGGTATAAGCCCTGGCCAAAAACGCTTTCAACATTTTATTCAACATTGAGTTTTGTAAATGTCTTATGAGACATAATATATATATATATATATATATATATATATATATATATATATGTACAGTGACACGCAAAAGTATTGGACACATAGGATTTTTTAAGAAAATAATAACTTCTCTTGTCGCTACTAACCTAAAATTTGAACTGAATATAGTAGATATTTAGGATAGACTATGTATGAGGAGAATTAACGAATTGTTTGCTCACAAAAATTTGTTGACAAATACAACAGAAAGTAACACGCAAAAGTTTTGGGCACACATGAATAAACAGCGTTCAATACTTAATGGCGTATCCCTTATTTGAAATTACGGCTGTCAGACGTTTGGAATAATTTGAGATGAGTTTCTGGCAGAAATCAGCACTAATGTTATCCCACCCCTGTCGACAAATGTCTTGAGATCATTCAGGTTTTGTGGATTCCACTGATAAACTCGAAGTTTAAGCTCCTTCCACAGATTTTCTATCGGATTTAGATCAGGCGACTGACTAGGCCACTCTAAAAGCCTTACTTTCTTTGCCTGAAGCCATTCCTTCGTTTTCACTGTAGTATGCTTGGGATCGTCATCTTGCTGAAAAATCCAACCTCTCGGTAGCTCGAGCGATTTTACAGATGAAAGCATGTTTTCCTTTAGTATTTCGCGGTACACAGCATTAGCCACTGTTCCTTCGATGATATGTAGTGCGCCCGTACCACTGGAGGAAAAACAACCCCAAGCCATCATACTTCCACCACCATGTTTGATTGTGGGGATGGTATTTTTGGGGTCATATGAAGTGCCCTCCTTTCTCCAGACGAGTCTCGAGCTGTTTCTACCGAAAAGCTCGATTTTAGTCTCGTCAGACCATAATATTTTATTCCAGAACGAAGCAGGCTTCTCGAGATTACGATTGGCAAACTCTAGACGAGCCTTCACGTGCTTGGGCTCCAGCAGAGGGGTCTTTCTAGGAGTCCGAGAATGCAGCCCTACCCGGTGGAGTGTACGACTAATTGTATCCTTGCTAACCTTTGTGCCAGCTGCCTGCAGTTCCTTCTGAAGTTCTCCTCGTGTTGTGAATGGCTTGTGCATCACTTTCCGAACAATGGATCTAGCTGCTCGTTCACTTACTTTACGAGTACGCCCTTTTCGAGGCAGATCGGTAGTCAGCCCATGTTCCTTCCATTTCCGAATGATGGCCCCAATCGTACTGATGGGGATCTTGAGCACGTTAGAGATCTTTCGATATCCCATTCCCCGATTATGATGGTCAATTATAACCATACGAAGTTGTTGAGAGAGCTCCTTTGTCTTCGCCATTCTGAAAACCTTCCCATGTGACAGGCAAATCTTCAATGACCATTCAAAGCACACGGAGACGTCATTTTGCGTGGTGTGCTCTGATTGGTCGGCGGAGATTTGCAAATTAATATGAAATAGACTTCAGTCCAAAACTACAATATATATTCTGCTATATTTATATTTTCAGAATGTGTCCAAAACTTTTGCGTGTTACTTTCTGTTGTATTTGTCAATAAATTTTTGTGTGAGCGAACAATTCTTTATTTCTCCTCATACATAGTCTATCCTAAACATCTACTATATTCAGTTCAAGTTTTAGGTTAATAGCAACAAGAAAAGTTATTATTTTCTTAAAAAATCCAATGTGTCCAATACTTTTGCGTGTCACTGTATGTGTGTGTGTATAAGTAATTACCATAATGCTAAAAAACATCAAATTTTATAAGTTCGATTTGATTATTCGACTTCATCGGTTCCTGTTGGTCGTAATCGTGTTACTTCTTGCATTATAAACATGCTCTTACCATCCACGGCTGACGTATCTGATTAAATTGTTATTGTGATTACCAAACGAGTCTGGTTTTGTCATGAAACAGTGACTAGCGAAGTTAAAGCGCTGATGTTGTTTTTAATAGTACATTTTCATTCTGTATACTAACTTAACGAAAGATCGGTTTCTAGTTCGTTTCATTTTCGTTCTTACAGAGATGACAATGGTGTTTCAAGGTTTCTGATTAAAAAGCAAGGTCTGCAGTATTTGCTTGGTGGACGGCTATTTGATAAGTAAGCATCATCCATAACAACAGAAGTGGTTCTCTGATTAACAAGTACTTGGCTTTGTGCAATTGCTGTTATCAATAGCAATTTGTTAATTGCTATTGTACATACACGTTGTACAGTATTTAAGGGTGGATTTTTTTTGTTTATCTTACGTGAACTTTACGTTGCTTTCGGAAACAATTTGATGTAAATTCACACCTTGGTGGTGATGTATACTACCCGTGGGAGGAAGCCCGAGATACGCGGCGCTTCCCTCGTGTATGTGTGTGTGTGTGTGTGTGCAAGGGCGTAGAAACTGTAGCGGCTGTAGCGTCTTATGTCGCTTGACTTTTTCACGCGACTAATCGCCACCTTTCTGTAGCTTACAAGTTATGATATATTTTTAAGATTTTTGGTCAATTCCCAACATTATATGGACGTTTGCTCAAACGGCAACGGTTTCCAAGCAATGCTTACCAGATGTTATAAGAGCCGTTGAACTCATACTATATCCTCACATATTCGTGGAAAACATAAGGTCCTTTTATTCATGTCATATATCAGTTATTCAGTCATGGCTCAGTGCGGCTCGAAATCGATTTTACTTGCGGAAAAACCTCACTAGCTACTCTCACTCCAGTATTCAAAGAGACGATTTGGAAACAAAGTATCTGCATCGCAAACTTTGCAGCCTTCGTTGGCCTACCCAATTATCAAATGCCTCGTACGTCCCTGGTGTCAACGTAATTCAGCTAGAGTTATAGGAAGGGTTTGCCCTGTGTTTACGATTCCAGGTGGGTGCGCTATTCAAAAAAAAATTACAATGGCCATCAAAATGGAGAATGGATTCGTTCAGTGATTAACGTCCATGCTGAAAACGAATTCATTCCAACCAGTGAAACGTATGCAATCGAAAATTTGTAGGGCATGATGTTTGATGTTAGGATGTAACTTCTTAACCATTTTCCGACTGACGACGAGTACTCTAGTACTTTATTCTGCTTAACATCCGATGATTTTACTCGTTAAGGGGAGACATCTAGTTGCGAAAGTGTTAAACAAAGTAGAAATGTTAAAAATCGCGAAATGAGCTCGGTAGAATAACCGCAAGCTGAAACAGTTAGCTTACTACGACTGCTGGATTTGTGAATTTTTGGGAAAAAACATATTGACAGGCGTACTTGGAGTATTAAAATGATGTTCGAAGCTTTGGCAGACAGATCATTAGCTTGAATAAAACTATTCCTAAAGAGTTTTGACAATTTTTGGTGGTATAAAGTCGAATCTAAATTCAACTTTATGTAAATATTGGTGTTCATGAATTGGCGAAAAGGGCATCAGACATCTACGACTGCCCCACCTTTATCAGTTGATGTACTGACAATGTCACTCCGGCGTCTCAGTGATTGTAAAGTTCGAAGTTCGTCTTAACTAAGGTCGGAAGGTTTGAATGCCCGCCAAGTGATCCCGAGGCATCTGCTATTTTTAGCCAGGTACTGTTTTGGTTTTTAAATCGTTTTTTTTCTTTTTTTCTCGAATTGGTTAATTCTCATTTACCTAAAAAAAAAAGACGTAAGTTCGAACAATTATGGCCGTAAATACGTGCTTGGATGCAGTATTATGTAACTGCACAACTAATGGCTTTTACAAATTATTTTGTAATTCCATTTTGACTAATTCAAATACTCTTAACGATGCTCCCCTTTACAAATCAGAATTCACTGATTTACAATTAGCCTTATATCTTTATAGACTAGCATTTATGATAAAAGTCTAAATGGAAATAAGATGGTTATTTTGTAATTTAATAAGGTCCCACGCCCTTCAGTGTCTGCAGAATAACAAGGTTTAAACTGATTCTTTCCAGTTTGGCGACGCATCTCCTTCCAAACAATGAATTTTTGTCGGCGTTTTCGAAGTGTTGTATTTTCATTATTGAATTCTTCGTTCTCATGTAAACACGAAGGGTAAACGCGTTGGAATCAGTACTTTCTCAAACGCTAATGTAATTGTTTCCCAATTCATGAATTATGAAATCGGCACTAAGTATGGATTGTCTTAAAACCCTCTGTTATGAAGAAAGGCCTCATCATGTCGGGTAAAAGTTTCAGAAATTATCTGGGATTTTTCTGCAAATGTAGATTTTTAGATCGGTTTCGTGGACTTAAAAGAAACCTGTTACATTTATTACTGCATTTTCATAAAACCCAAGTTTAAAGTACCACTGCAGCCAAATTCTCGTTCCCGTTTTGTTCTTCAAAATTAAAATTTAAGTTCTTGCGCTTTATTTTGATAAATTTGGTCAAGTATAAGTGATTTTATGCGTTGTTGAAATGCCAATATTTTGTAATTTCGATGCGACCTTTTTCACTACCCTTTTGTTTTCATGTAACATCATCAGTAGGATTAACCACCAACATGGTGAGAAGTTCGAAATTCGTCTTATGACCAATCAATTATCCCTGTCCCCGTAGGGAACTTGCGGGGAAAGGAAAATGTTGTTGTTGTTATAGGGATTCTTGACAACTGATTCATGAAACCGTTCATTATATAGTTTAGAGAGTGTAATTGAAAGATACAAAAAGGAGTTTATCGAACAGGGATTATCATTGGGCAACCCTGTGCGAAAGGTAGGTATAATAAAATATCACTGTACGGACTTGGGTCATATAAAAAAACATTGTAAAAACCTTTTAGTACCAGTACACATGCCCGTGCTGTGTAAGCAGTCGTTTTGAAGCAACGTTAAAACGTAGTGGTAGTAATATAAAATTAAAATGGTTTTGCACAAACTTTTTTGGTCCAAGTAAAATACATAGCAAATGAGAGTATGTCAGAAGTGATGTGAACATATTGAAAAACAAAGTGAACTAGCTAATCCATCGAACTCACACTAAAATTGACTCGAAAAAAGTGTTGGTGGTGATGGTGGTGGTGGAGGTGGTTGTGTTGATGGTCATGGTGATGATAGGTATGATAGTGATGATGGTGGTGGTGATGGGTGTGATGGTGGTGGTGTTGCTTTAGAGACTTGTATGTATTTTTTGTTTGTTTGTATGTATGTATGTATGTATGTATGTATGTACGTACGTACGTATGTATGTATGTATGTATGTGTGAATGAATGAATGAATTAATGTACAAACGAATGAATGAATGCATGCATGAATGAATGAATGCATGAATGAATGCATGAATGAATGCATGCATGAATGTATGAATGAATGTATGTATGTATAAATGAATGAATGTATGTATGAATGAATTAATGTATATATGAATGTATGTATGTATGAATGAATGAATGAATGAATGAATGAATGAATAAATGAATGAATGTATGAATGAATGAATTTATAAATGAATGAATGAATGCATGAATGAATGTATTTGTGCTGTAGTTTGTATGCTTTCTCACCAATCATTATTGGCTTTCATAATTAGTCCATATAGACAAACGTATCAACATTTCATGACATATATATTTCTCTTCTTTTTTTACATGTTTATTGCAGAAAGACATTTCGGCTCCGGTCACTCCAACGTCTCTCGTCAGCTTTGGGGATTTATCTGTTAATTTAGAAACGCCTATCTACGAATCTACGGTTGTCGAAGGAAAACATAGCAAGATAGTCAAATCAGGATTTCTTGTGAAGAAAGGTAAAAATGTTTGTTAAAGTTATGCTTTTTTGAGGCAGCTGTTTCTTTTGGAGTACCCGTGGGCTAATTTCCCTTCACTCTGAGAATTTGCAGTGTTGTCCGTGATGACAAAAATTAGCTGATGCCATGGAAAAATTGTAGTGGTGGACACAGGGAGGGGCCCAAGGGGCCCGGGCCCTCGTTCTGAGCTATGAAGAATCCCATTGCTCTTTAAAAGTAATTTCATAATAATGCATGGGATAACTCAACAGAGAACTTTCGTTACTCGATATACAGAGACAGTATTTGTGATGAGACTTAAGCACTGTATACACGACCAAGTTTTCCTTGACAAGTTTAATATGCTTATGTGTACCATACAAATAGGAAAGTTTTACTTGAGAAGTCGCCTTTTTCAGAAGCTGACATTACGGGCTTTTCTGCAAGGCTCCTCGTCGAGGAAGGCCAACCTAGGAAAACATGGTCCTGTGTACAGGTCTTCATTTTCTAGTTTTTATACCATTCTTTCGAATACGCTAGTATCCCATAAAGACGCTCCTAAAACACAAACACTACAAGATGACAAAACCAGCTGTCAATTTAACACACACATCGTTCATCCTTCATGCTATTGCTGCTTCATAACTGGCACCTCTGTCACGAAAATAAAGTTATTAATTTGCGTGACTCTCTTGAAGTGTATTGGTGTTTCACGTGGCTTTGCAGTGTTTGGAGTCGTCAACACTTGGTGCACAAGTTAAAATACACAACTTAGAGCCATAGAATTTTATGTCTCAACGGCAAAACTTGTGTAAGGTGCTGTCCAAAATGGTTTCTTTCTCTACTATTTGTTATCGTCGCTAATATTAAAGTAAGAAACAAAATGATTGAGACGTGTAACAGCGTACATACATATAAATGCTGTCTTAAGGCTGTACTATACATGATATTTGAATAGACGAGTTTGCATAAACATCGTACATTAAATTTGTCATGTTTGTAATATAGTTTATTTGTTAGTTGTATGGTTTGTCATGTTTGTAATATAGTATGATAATAAAACGTAATACAATAAGATTTTGTGTGTACGTTAGTTTAGGGCTTATCAATGTGATTTTGCATTTTTGAAGGTACCACCAAGAAGTGGAAAAGCATGTATTTTGTTTTAAATGGCGAGGATCAACAGTTGCTATTCTTTGAGCACGAAAAGGTACGAAAATTATTACCAGACTTGCTTTACAGTAGAAGATGTACGACGTCAACTTGAACGGCAACGTCCTCTAAAATTTCTGCATTTAAAGAAACGACCGTTTATTGACCCCCATGCTTGATACTTGTGGCTTGTTTTATGACTCCTAAAACGCTTTATTCCTCGTAAAACGACTGTAGTCTCGGGTTTAATTCAATCCCAAGTGACAGCTTTTTTCGTTCTGCGAGCTGACGTCTTCCTTATGACGTGAAAATGGCCTGGGTGACGTTGCATTGACAACGACGACGGTGTTGAGAATGCTTTAGAGAATAAAAATTATTCATTCTGTTTTGCATGAAGAATTCGCTTGTTTAAAGGACGTCGTCGTTGAAGTTGACGTCGTAGATCTTAATGAAATAGCGATATCTCACGTGATCCTTGTTGTGGGGGTTGCCACCGACCTGACCTTAAGCCTAGTTTCCATATCGTTGTAATTGTTGTAATTCGTCGCCGATTTCCCGCTAGTTCACAGGACTTCTCGGTCGAACAATCGCCGATTTCTGTCGAAACTGCGCATGCGGATGTACAGTTTACATGGCGTCTGGAAAGGCAGTTCTGTAGTAAGTCCATTTCTATAACAAACTGAAGATTGTAAGCAGTCGTGAGGGAAAAGCACTG